>PVJC01028791.1:0-18765 GCA_004026665.1 Murina feae | reverse complement strand
TTTTTTTCTTTTCTGACTTCTTTTAAAATCTGTCCCCAGTACACAACTATACTTGGTTTTTATTATAGGCCCTAAAGTTCACTCATAATTCCTCTTTTTTTTAACTCTGCTGTCCACTGACTCTTTTATAAAGTTCTTCCCTCCATCCTGTTCCACCCCTCCCCCAGCTGGTTTCTTCCCCCTAAACTCTCCCTGGCTGGTGCTCCCTCAGTCTGCCCCCTGCCCATCTCTCCCTCTCCTGGCTCCTGGGGGTTCACCCCAGCTCTGAAGGGAGATAGGGGCCTCTCACAGGAGACCTCTGCCTGGAACCGATTGGAGGCCCTCACTGGGACCTGGATGGCCAGCTCCTGGCCCTGCAGCTGTGGCGTGGGAATAGACCAACCTTGGACTAAGCCTCCACGTGTGTTTTCCCCTGTGGTCATTTCCAGGTGTCAGCAGTGGCTTGCAGGACCTGGAGCCGGCCAGCCAAGCCCCCATCCCTGCGGCCAGGGCCTGGGAATAAACCGATCACAAGGGCGGCGGCGGTGGCTTGCAGGGCCAGGAGCCGGCCAGGCAAGCCCCAGCCGGGCTGCTTCCAGTCTTGCAAGCTGCCGCCGCCACCACCCGAAAGCAACCACAGGAAGCACAAGCCTCCGCATGTGCTTGCCCCGGCGATTAGTCTATTCCCAGGCCTCGGCTGCAGGGGCAGGGGCTTGCCTGGCCGGCTCCCAGCCTTGCAAGCCACCGCCCGGTGATCTGTCTATTTCCAGGCCGCAACCTTGGGGCCTGCTCACTCCTCCCTCTCTGCTCCTCCTGCCCATCTGCCCTGCTGGACCCCGGTGAGGTAGGCCTCCGCCATCTTGGCTGGGCTAATTTGCATACAGTCACTCTGATTGGCTGGTGGGCGTGGCTTATGTGTCCCGAAGAGACGGTTCATTTTAATATTATGCTTTTATTAGATTAGATATTATATAGAATAGGATTGCTTAAATGGGGGAGGGGATGACCTTTTTCAGTAGGAGAAAATGCTCTTGGCAGACAAAATTATATAATCCCTATACCTGGACTGATATAGGGACTATACTGACAAACTGATCATTAAAAAATTGAACCGCTTCCTTACACCTTACACCAAACAGCTGTTGCCCTTAAAACCCCTCCTCAGCCCCCATCTTAGGTTCTGCCTTTGTGGTTCACCCAGAGTAGTTCTGATTAGTTGGTTTCTATGTCAGTCAGTGTCAAAAGCTCTGCCTCCTAGACAGCCATTGGCTCCTCGCACTTTACCCAGATTTGGTTCTGATTGGTCAGTTTTTATGCCAGTCAGCATCAGAAACTCTGCTGCCGGTACCTTCCGGCACTACACGGGTACCTGAATGAGGCTAAGAAAAAGACAAGAGACAAAAGATGGGGTCGGGAGGACTACAGTTCAAGACTGCAGCCCCGAGTTTATTGTAAAGCTCATATTTATCCAGCATAATTAAGGAAGTTACTGTATACATGATTTTGGCAAGTACAGCAATTTAACCACACACCGTTTCTTCTAAACTTCTCACCCTGCCAACTTCCTCATACCCCTCCTGCCCACATCTAGTTCTCAGAGTATTAGCAAACTCTAGACTGGGTGTCAGCAGTCTCTTGACTGTCCTGTGATATTAGGCACCAGAAGTCTCTTGACTGTCCTATGATATTTCTAGACAAGCGCTTAAATAAAAGGTCAGCAGTCAGTATGTTTAATTAATAGTGAAGAGGGGACTTAGAGAGCTACGCCCACATGAGACCCCTGCACTCAGGTCAGCTTTAAGAAGGCTACGTTCATATGAGACCCCTGCATTGAGGTCAGCTTTTAGAAAGCTACTCTCATATGAGGCTCCTGCATTCAGGTCAGCTTTCAGAAAGCTACACTCATATGGGACCCCTGCATTCAGGTCAGCTCCCAACACTCTGCCTCATAGGCAGTCATTGGCTCCTCATAGTTCACCCATATTTGGTTCCCACTGGTCAGTTTCTATGCCAGTCAGGGTCTCTGGGCCTATCTCCGGGCCTGATCAGAGAGGCAAGGCTGATCTGCAGCCCTCATGGTGGCCCAGAGAGAAAGAGAGGTACAACTATTGGCCAGGCCCGGAGAAAAAGAAAGAGTCAAGGGCTGATCAACCGCTGCCACAGAGGCTATGGATCAGACCTTGCATCTCTCTCCAGGCCTCTCTCTGAGCCTGATCCACAGCCCCCTTGGCAGTCAGTGCAGGGTTTCAGCACTGGCTATAGGACTGACTTCTGGTTGATCGAGCCTTCGGTCATTACAGACCCTGGGTTTTTGTATATTAGGATGTATATATAAAACTCTAGGGATGTTCACAAGTTTAAGCAGCTTTTGAACCTAAAATGGTCCAAGATATAAGTTATCTCAGCACAGCTTTAACAATTTGGTCTTGGTTCAAAGTTACTCTTAAATTAGCATATGAATCAATGAGTTGATCCATCATTTTAACTCTCTTATTTTGGACACATTGCCAAAACAATTAAATTTAACTTCCAATCATGAAATTAAGATTTGGTTAGAGCCCTACTCCTGTTTTGTTTTGTTTTTCCTCCTAGATTAAGTCAATAAGGTTTGTAACTGAAAACAAACTCATAGACCTTTGACTACCATTTTCCCAGCACAAGTTGTCCTGTTGATCTACCCTTCCAGGACTTAAGCCATAGAAGAGGAAGAACTGACAGGGGCAGGTGCCTCAGAGGACAGTCTTTACACTGCTAAACCCTTCATATATATGTGCAGAATTAAGATCTTCTCTTACATCCTAAAAGCAGAGGGAGCTTGAATCAATTACACTGGTGTGGGCCATAGTTTAGGTATCTGTTTACTAGTCTATTCCCCACATTAAACTGTGAACATGAGAGAATTTTACCTAAGCATCACTGTGTTCTGTTTCAGCATATACCCCAACACTGACAAATGTTCAATTCATTTTTTTGTTAAGTGTGTAATTTATTTGGAGACTTAAATTCTTCCCAAATGCTAATAATCTAAGTAAAGGAACTCCTCCCTGTGTCCTGGCCTTAACTAATGCTGAAAAATAGAAAAGGAGCTTATTTCAAATAAATCCTTACCATGAACTCTAGCTGTATGAAGAAAGCTAAAAGGGACTTAAAGGGCTTGGGAATTTTACTTAAATTATTTTTCTTAAAAAATAAACTGATGATGCATGACAAATTTCAGAAATGCACTCAATGCTAAAATTCCTACTCATATTTGCAATCCAAATTTAGTTGGAGGCACCAGTCCTCTCCCTCTCCTCTCTGCTATTCTCTTTCCTGTCACCAACTTTCCTAGATGGAAAATACTTCTATTTTGAAGTTTACTAGAAAAAGAAAAAATAATTGACATAGCCTGTCACTCAAAACAGGAATGAAACACTTGAAGTGAATTAATCAATTCTATTGTCTAGTCAATAAGCATGTCCTCCAGGCAAGTTACCACATATTTCACACACATGAAATACATAATGCTATAAGATCTAATCTAATAAAAAAGTCATATGCAAATTAACCATCACTCCGAGACACCTAAGCCACACCCACCAGCCAAGCCATGCCTCCCAGCCAATCAGAGTAGCTGTATACAAATTAACCCAGCCAAGATGGAGGCTGGCAGCCATGGAGCTAGAGTAAACAGGAGGCTTCAGTTGCAACTGCCTGACTAGGCCTATGGGCCTCTGCTCAAGCAACAATGTTTCAATTATAGAAGCCAAGGAGCTGAAGCAAACAGGAGGCTTCCATTGCCTGCCTAGGCCTCCAGTCAAGGTAACAAAGTTCCAATTATAGAAGATAAATAAATCCCAGAAACTGATTCCAGCCAGCCTTGCTGGAACATTGGGTCAATGGGAGCTGTGGGGAGCCTGAAAACAGCCCTCAGCCCCTCACCCAGGCTGGCCAGGCACGCTAGCAGGTGGACATCCCCTGAGGGGTTCCAGACTGTGAGAGGGCACAGGCCGGGCTATGCACAGGGCCCCTAGTATGAAATAAGATTGACAGAGAGAATAAGGAATTCAAATAGAAAATAATTGTCCATAAGACATTTGACTGAAAATAGGAAAACTCACCTGTTAAGAAGCTGTTGAGGTAATCTACTAGTAGGCATGGAGTGATGCCAGTCTGGACTTGACTTCAGAACAGTGGTACTGACCACCACCACACCTTAACAGTGGTTCTCAACCTTCTGCCCCTTTAAATACAGTTCCTCATGTTGTGACCCACCCATAAAATTATTTTCGTTGCTACTTCATAACTGTAATTTTGCTACTATTATGAATCGTAATGTAAATATCTAATACGCAGGATGGTCTTAGGTGACCTCTGTGAAAGGGTCATCTGACCACCAAAGGGGTCGTGACTCACAGGTTGAGAACCGCTGTCTTAGAATCACCTGGAGAGCTTGCTAAAACAGCTGAAATACTGATTGTAATTCAAAAAGTCTGAGATAGGATCAAGAATTTGCTTTTTCTAAAGACTTCCAGGTAATGCTAATGCTGTGGGTCTACCGGTCATACTCTGCATGGCACTGCTCTAGACTGTAACAATAACAAAACCAAAAGACTATTTTCACGAAGAATCAAAAGCATAGGGCAAGGCATAATTATAAGAAATAAGATATCAAAATTTCTAGTGAAATGGTGGTGGTATTTTCTAACCAGTGAGCGATGAGGTTTGTTTTTATGAATGCTGGGTTGGAGATCACATCAGGATATCTATGTGTACATGATCTGTAAGAGAGCAGGAAATAGATGGCTGTCACAGGCATATAGTTAGAATTCAAATTTAAAGGTAAAGGTTGGAAAGTCTCATTAAAACAGCAGTTAAACCCAAGAGAGGATAAAGATTCTGGGTTATGGGAAGAAACCAGAGAACCATGCACAGAACCTCAAAGACTTAATATCAATGGTTAGGAGAATAAAAGAAACCAAAAGAGAGAGAAGGACTGGTTGCAATGATTATGATGGAAGGAGAGGAGCCAGTGGGTAAGTGTTGCAGGCATTCAGCAAAGGGAGGGTTTCATTTGTTAATAAATGGTCTGTTGGATGCATCAGAGAGAATGAGGAGGATGAGAGGAGACATGCTCCAGGATTTGGCTCCACAGTCACCGATAAGCTTTTGAAAGCATTGTGTCAATACCGTGGGGCAGAAGCCAAATGCAAGTTGGAAATGAAATAGGAAATGAAAAGTGAGGCAGTTAGCATGATTTAAACAGGAGAATTTTACTGAACTTAAACTTTGTTTCCATAACTAGGTTTTAATGATGTGTATAATATTTACAACTTCCTTTTGCTTTCTTTTTTTAATTACCAAAGAGTCGTATGTAGGTTATGGCAGGCTAGTAAATGGTCCTTCAAGGATAGGCACATCATAATCCCTGAAATCACATTTCTGCAGATGTGATTAACTTAAGGATCTCTAGATAGGGAGAGTAGTCTGGATTCTTCAGGTATCCCCTAAATGAAATCACAGGTGTTATTATAAGAAGAAGCAGCAAAAAATTTCACACATCTAGGACAAGGGATGCAACAACTGAAGTAAGATGCTATGCCGCTGGCTTTGATGATGGAGGAAGGGACCACACCAGGACTGCAAGGAATGCTGCTCTAGGAGCTGCAAAAGGAGAAGAAACAGGCTCTTCCCTACAGCCTCCAGAGGGAGAATGGCCTGCCAACACCTTGATTTCAGCACAGTGAAACTTATTTGGGGCTTCCTAGCCTCCAGAACTGTAAGAGAACAAATATATGTTCCTTTAAGGTACAAATTAAACCAAAATGTGGGGTTTTTATGTCCGAGTTCATTATCTCACGAAATCGAAGAATGAAGTCATGGACAAAAATGGTTAGTGGAAGCAAAGTTTATTGAGAGAAGCCAGTCCTGGGCAATGTGCAGTTGGGGTTCCAGAAGCAGGCCAGGATCCAGAGCTTCCTTTCCATGATATAGTTGGAAGATATCTGCCAAGTGAGCAGGGTCCCTTTGGCTGATGGGGTCCCTTGGCCTGGCCTTCAGGGATCAGGCCAAAACCGGCAGTCTGACATCCCCCAAGAGGTCCTGGAGTGCGAGAGGGCACTCTGCAAAGTTGCTGTCCCTATGCAACTCCTGCGTTGACCGTCTGCCGCCTGGTGGTCGGTGCACATCATACCTACCAGCTGGTTGGCTGGTTGGCCAGTTGTTTATATATATCTCAGTTAAGAGTCATAATATTTTGTTTCTCTTCTCAGATCCAATTTGGTAAGAAACAGATTTTTTGTATTATAAGACCTAAGACAACATCACTATTTAAATAATTTTAAAAGTTGAAACAGAAGCTATGGATTTATTCTCTAAAATGTTAACTTTTAAAAATATGATTTGGCCAACTAGCAACTAAATTAGAACACTTGTCAGAAAGTAGAGTCAGCAACATTTCATAACACAGATGCTAAATTAAAAATCCCAACTTCCCAGTGACCATAAAAAAAATCAATTAAAAAATTCTGACAGGAAATCATGAAATTTAAATACAGCAAGGAAATTAATATTATATGGAAGCTGGGAACTTTGTCTAAAATAGTACCTTGTAACCCAGCTGGCATCGACCTATATGAACCAGGAGATCATAATTTGATTCCTGATGAGGGCATATGCCCAGATTGCAGGCTTAATCCCCAGTGTGTGGCATGCAGGAGGCAGCCACTCAATGGTTTTCTCTCATCATTGATGTTTCTATCTCTCTCTCCCTCTCCCTTCCTCCCTATAATCAGTAAAAATATATTTTTAAAAAATTAAAATTTAAAAATGCCTTGTATTCACTATTAAAATGATTTATAGCAACTCAACAACAAAAACAACCCAATTAAAAATTTGGTAAAGAATTTAAATAGACATTTCTCCCAAAATATACTAATAGCCAACAAGCATATGAAAAGATGTTTGACAGCACTAATCATTAGGGAAATGCAAATCAAAACCATAATGAAATACTACTTTTCACTTATTAGGATGGCCATTACCAATCAATCAATGAACCAATGTTGGCATACACCTAAGGAAATTGTAACCCTTGTGCATTGTTAATGGAAATATTAAATGGTGCAGCCACTGTGGAAAATAGTATGCCTCCAAAAATTACACATAGACTTACTGTATAATCTAGCAATTCTACTTCTGAGTATATATCCACATAATTGAAAGCTGCCATAACAAAATACCATAGGCTATGTGGCTTAAACAATATAAGTCTATTTTCTCACAATTCTCAAAGCTGGAAATCCCTGATCAAGATCCAGCATGGTTTGGTTTCTGATGAGAACTCTCTACCAACTTGCAGCTAGCCACCTTTTTGCTGTGTCCTCACATGGTGGAGTGAATGCTTTCCTCCTCTTTTTACAAAGCCATTGTCATTTTGGATGTCTGGCAACAGGTCAGAAGGTGAGAGTGGCTTTCTAGCAGAGCTGTTCCTGGTGATCGCTGTGACTGTGGGGTCACGGAACTCTGAGACTTGGGGACTCAAGGGCGTGGAGACGCCAAAACTCGGAGACAGCTGAGGACAGCCATCACTGTTTGCTCTGTCCTGGTGATCCTCTAAGACCCTCCCCCACCCAATTTACAACCCCACCCAAGCTGTGCACCTGTCTGCCTACAGCCTAACCTAACAAACTGCAGCTGGGACAGAGAGCTCCAAAAGTTCCAAACCCCAAACAACGAGGAGAAATCTATAGATCTTGCTGTACCACCTCCTGGGTGGACACACTGAGCAACTGACTTTGCACCTCCTTGGAGATACAGGAGCCAGTGTACCCAGTGGCCAGATACCAGATTTCAACTCCTCACATCCATAAGGGACACATTCAAGAGGTAGACTTAGTGAGCACCAAAGCCCCACTGAAGCAAGTTCTGCTCCATAAGGGTGTCTCCTGCACAGCAGTTCTTCCACTATTGATAAAGTGGGTCCTCACAATCAATTGACCTGGAGGTCATTTCCTCCCAGTGATACCAACAGCAATCAAGGCTTAACTACAACAAGACTGTGCACCAAGCCCTCAAAGGTGTACACTAAGAGTGTCCACCCCAGGTGATTGGGGAGGCTGAGCCACTGGGCCCAAGAGGACAACTACCACAAAAAGCCACTCTATCATCACAGGGAAGCAGCCAAAATGCAGACACAAAGAAACAGGCCACAAATTAAAGAAAAGGACGAAAGCAAACTACTACTGGATACAGAGTTCAAGACCACAGTTATAAGGCTACTCAAGAATCTTCTACGAACCTCTGAAGAACTAAGTGATACCTTCAAGGATCTTAATGAGAATACAAAAAAAAAAAAAAAAAGGAAAAGGACCAGTCAGAAATTAAGCATACACTGACTAAAATAAAGAATAATATACAGAGATCCAACAGCAGACTAGAGGATCGCAAGAATCAAGTCAAAGATTTGAAATATAAAAAAAGCAAAAAACACCAATCCTGAAAATCAAAAAGAAAAAAGAATCCAAAAATATGAAGATAGTGTAAGGAGCCTCTGGGACAACTTCAAATGTACCAACATCAGAATTATAGGGGTGCCAGAAGAAGAGAGAAAGCAAGATATTGAAAACTTATTAGAAGAAATAATGACAGAAAACTTCCCCTACCTGGTGAAAGAAATGGTCTTACAAGTCCAGGAAGCACAGAGAATCCCAAACAAAAGGAATCCAAAGAGGACCACACCAAGACACATCATAATTAAAATGCCAAGGGCAAAAGACAAAGAGAGAATCTTAAAAGCAGAAAGAGAAAAACAGTTAGTTACCTACAAGGGAGTACCCATATGGCTGTCAGCTGATTTCTCAACAGAAACCATGCAGGCCAGAAGGGAGTGGCAAGAAATATTCAAAGTGATGAATAGCAAGAACCTACAACCAAGATTACTCTACCTAGCAAAGCTATCGTGTAGAACTGATGGTCAGATAAAGAGCTTCACAGACAAGAAAAAGCTAAAGGAGTTCATCACCACCAAATCAGGATTACTTGAAATGCTGAAGGGCATTATTTAAGAAGAGGAAGAAGAAGAAAAAGGTAAAGATAAAAACTATAAACAATAAAGTGACAACAAATACATATCTATCAACAAGTGAATCTAACAATTAAGACAATAAAAAAATCTGATGAACAGAATAAACTGATGAATAGAAGTAGGGGCATAGAAAGGGAATGGACTGATCTAGGTGGGGGCAGGGGGAGTCCATTCCCTAATGAAAGGTGTGAAAGAAAGTCAAATTGGTGTTTAAAGCCTCCAAGAAAAAATGCTACCAGAAAAAAAAGAAGAAGAAGAAGAAAAGAGTTCTGTCTCAAACTGACAGCTACATCACTTCTCACTTAAATCTAGACCAGGTTATACTAGTATTTTCTTCAAAAGTAATACATCCTCTCTACCTAATGAAATTGCAGAGAGATGGAGAGAAGCAAGGAGGGTGGGAGGGAGGGAGGGAGGGAGGGAGGGAGGGAGGGAGGGAGGGAGGGAGGGAGAGGGAGATCACCAGCATGAGACTGATTCCTAGAGTACTGAGATCTTGGTGCAGAAAGAGCCTGGACTAAGCATGAGGAACCTGTGTTCCTCAGAAACAGGGACCTAAAATACTGAAAAGCAGAGACTCCGAGCTCCAAAATGGATGAGGCAAAGTCGTGGATATGTATGATGCCAGCTGTGTCTTCCATATCTCTGACCTCAGCTGAGTCCCCCCCTTACTAAGAGAATGTTCCATATGGCAAGAGACACACCATTGCCCTCATTCTATAAATCCAGGAACAAGAGCTCACCCCGGAGCTCACCTTCACTCTTTCCACTAGTCTTCTCCTTGATAGGCTCCTTCTTGGAAAGGCCTGGTATAAGCCTGTGCCATATTTTCTGGAAATATATTGAAGTAGACATAGACATTAACTTCAATTTCGGAAACTTTATCTGAACTCCAAGCTGGCCTTTTAGCAAGCATCTTAGGAAAGAAGATAATACCAATATCACACACTGTCAATGCACTTGCCAGGAATGCTCTTGGAGGCATACCAATGCTGAACTTCTATTTTCCTTCGACACAGATTGGCAGGGCTGGCATAAATCTTTGACCAGTTCTGGGACTAGGCCTGTGGAAAATGGTCATAAAATAAATCTGAGGCCTCTAAAATCTAGCCAAGACTTCCTATGAAGAGATTAGAAATTCAAAATATTGACCAAGGCTGAGATTAAGCTAAAGTGAAAATATCTAGGAAAGAGATAAGCTTTGGCTTGCACCTGTCTGACCACAAGTTGAGGGCTCCCTGTCTGTTAGAGGCAAGTCAGCAGATCAGGACACATCCAAAAAGGACAAAGGAAAAACATGGTCAATGGATGAGTAAGAAAACATTGCAAGTGACCCACAGAAGTCCATGTAAGTGGAGAGTGCCTTGACGTAAATGCCGGCAATAATATTGGAGCTTTTGGATCCCTGCACTTTTTTAAAACAAAACAGCTCAAAGAATAAGAGTGGGAAAAATCGTGCATAGGTATTAAAGAAATCCCCACTGAAAGCTCACTTACGTGTTCATATATCATTAACTACACCTGTCATTTATATAAGAACAGCAGAGTCCATGAAAGTCAAATGGCCTTGTCTGTTTCAGTATTTATTAATTGAAACACTAATTAACTTAGTCTTATTATACTTACATTAATTACTATAAGTCTATGATAAGCATCTATTCCATATTTCAGATATTTCCAGGAGCACTGAAGAAGAAACTCTGTCAACCAAAAGTCAAACCATACATCATAGCCAAATCCTACTGTAGCTCCCACCATGTACACGCTGACTTCCCAGAAGTGTTGTGAAGTAATTCTACTTTACATGTCTAAGCTTATTTTCTAGCCTGAGTCTCTATCCCAAGCACGAAAGTCTCCCTGTTGTTGTCCCAACCCCTGTACCTCTTTACCTTTACTCATGCATTTCCTCTTACTAGATTGCTTTAGTCCCTCTGCCTTTCCTATTGCACAAATTGGATCTCTTTTTATTATGAGACAGAAACCCAACCCAAATTTCTTAAAGAAAATAATAGAATATTTTGGTTTGCACAACTAAAATGTACAGAGTAATACTGGCTGCAGCGACTCAAACAAAGTCATCAGACCCAATTTCTCTCCCTCTCTCGGATCTCCCCTACACTGGTTTGGCTCCATTGTCAGTCATGCTTGTTCTTCATGAAAGCAAAATAGCTGCAGGTAATAGAAAAGCCTCATCCCTGATAATTCAAGATGTTCTTGTGTTGAATCTTATTAGCTCTGATTGACTTCAACTGGCTCACATGTTCATCCCTGAATCAACTGTATTCTGAGGAATGGCACTGAAGGCTCAGCATTAAGGGCATATCATGCACAAGGAGCCAAGAGCGGAGTCAGCACCTAAAACACATGGGGTGAAAGTGGCTAAGGAGCCACTTTCCCTCACAGCAAAATCAGAGAATTATTTTTATAAAAAGAGGGAATAGTGTTGGGTAGGAAACAACAAAAAGACTCTCCACACCTACACATCTTTGAGGATCCAGCCACGTTTTCCTTTCTCAGTGGAGTTCCAATATAATTTTTTGTTGCTATTAATGTGAATACCAACACTTTGCTCATGGTATACAGCTTCATTCACAAAATACCATGTGTGTGCCTATTTTGTTTTCCTAACTGCACTGGAAGACCCTCCTACGAAAACCCATGGCATTTCTCCTCTTGTATTTCTCCCTTATTGACACTCAATAAAAATTAACTTTGTACTGGGCACTATGTCTTAAGAAATTCATAGGAAGAGAGATTTGGTAAGCAATGTTAGTCCTACTGCACAACTCAGAATATAGAATCTATTGTTTGATTATTGCTTGGGTAATATTGGGCAACATTTGTCTCCAAAAGTCACCACCAACCAACAACAAACAAAACAAGAAGCTTCCTCTCTCTCTCTCTCTCCCTCCCTCCCTCCCTCTCCTCTCCTCTCCTCTCCTCTCCTCTCCTCTCCTCTTCTCTTCTTTCCTCTTCTCCACTTCAATTTCATCTTTGAAAAGGAGCGGAGGATCTGGCTCCAGGCCAGTGATCCAGGGAGCCAAGTCACACTTCTGCTTTTCTGCCCGGATTTCCCCATCTCACTCAAAGTCCCTGTTGGGATTTGATTTGCCCACATGTTGGGGATTGGGCTGCAAGAGAACATCATAGTTGATAGTGAAATTAGGTCCCAGCTCCCTGCAAAGATACTATTATCTACATTAACCAGTCCCTTGAATCTAGCATTCATCCAGTCCAAGTATTTTGCCAGGTCCTGCTATTTCCATTAAACAGAAAAACAAAAGCATAAAATTGAATCAGTCTCTCTCTCTCCCTCTCCCTCTCTCTCTCCCTTTCCCTTTCAGCTAAACTGCTTATACTCGTTTTTCCAATACTATTAAATGGGTGGAAGATCACAAGAAATCGGGGACTTAATAGCCTGAGTGCTCAAATGGAGGATCAGGTCCCATTGCACCTTCTTAATCTTCTTGGAATCTTGAAAATACTATTTAAATGTATTAAACTACTTTTGTAAGTGTTAATGATGACAGCTATGAGCTCAAGTTGCATTATGAGAAATGAAAGTTTTGAGATTTAAAACCGAAGCAATCTCATGTGTATTCTTTCTTATCATGTAGCAAATATTTACTGAATTATTTCTATGTGTTAAGCATTATGATAAAAGCTGGGGGTACAACAGAGAACTAATTAGACAAGAGGGGTTGCCCAGGTGTGAAAGTTTTAACCAGAGAGTTCTAAGAAACAGAAGGCATTCTCCCACTCCCACTGTGGGCTTGAGCTCATCCTCAGACTATCCTTCAGATTCTTACTGGAGCTATGATTCCAAGGTGCTCACATACCCACCTCCATGTCCAGAACCACCATAGTGGTGTATTAAAGAGATTCCTATGAGATCATAAAACAGCCTCAATGACCCAAGTTTTCATGGGTGACATCTTCAGTTTTAAATCAAATGAGGTCAACCAGTGGGATACTTATTAGGGGAGTCAGACTGCAATTTTAAGGATGTAGCTCTCTCTTAAGGTAATATCTGGTAGGCATGCTACTGTCTTCAGTGAAAAAGTACAATATAAATGCCAAACTTCTGATGTGGTTGTTTTCTCATTGTTTATATTCTAACTTTTTGAGTTGCCATTCTTAGGCTCCCTGGATTAGAAGAATTCTGTATTCTTCCCACTGGTGTTTAATCTGCCTACATAGTTGGGGAGGGGGACAGCACAGGGGGAGGAACATTTTGCCATAAGGCAGGAGTCTGAATGATCTAAGCTTCAGGTTCCTTCCTGCTCCATGATTTGATGGGGAGCATACTGGATATTGGAAATTACATGTAGCTAAAGCATTCTCTCATGACATCTAATGAGGGGGACCTTTTCCCTCAGGGGAGTAGCATAGGCCCAGCACAATGGCCAGTGCGGCTCTGGGCTCCAAGCCTTTTTTCTCTCAATGGGAACACAAAGTGACAAAGCCTAAAGTGAGTTCAAATCCCACCCAAGGAAATGGACCAAAACCAGGACGACATCACAGACAAGAACTGTGTGATTCCATTATCTGAGATGCCTAGAGGTGTCAAATTCATAAGGCAGGGAGTAGAAAGGAAGTTGCCATCAGGTGTAGCTGGCGAGAATGGGGAACTCTGTGTAATGAGTAGGGTCTCAGTTCTGCAAGATGAAAACACGTCTGGAGATCGGTTGCACAACCATGTGAATGTACTTATCACTGCTGAATGGGACGCTTAAAAATAGTTACAATGGTAAACCTTATGTTACATATATTTTTACCACAATTAAAAAGAAAACAGAAAAACTAAGTATGCTGATAGATTAAAAAAGTTTTAGTGAAGACAGAAATGGAAAGCAAAGCCCAAAAACAGGATTAGAGCAGACATTGGCTCAGAGCAGGGTCTGCAGTAAAGGGACAGTGCCTGGGGCTTTTTCAAAATCAGGGTTTTATGTTCAAAAATGTGCTGTTTTTGGAAGCTCGCTGTGCAATGCCATCTGGTTGTCTCGGTTCACAGACATCAGTCGAGGTGGTCATATGAGACAGTGGTAAACACCTCAGGGATACACGGTCCAGAACCATTAGAGCCAGCTTACGAACAGAGCAAAACTTTTCAAATTGTCCTTAACATGTTGTTTCTTTGGACCTCACCAAATTGGGCAGGAACCTCAGAAAGAAAAGCATTCCTTCCTTGGTTAATGGCCTTTGGGAGGAAAGGATTAAAAGGACATGGCAAGGAAGAATCATAGAAAAATATTGTGTGTTATACTATATCATAAAATTTTTATTACTTCTTTAGAAAGTCTATAATGGTCACAACTTTGCCACTCAAAAATAATCTGGTCACTACAAACTTAGACCAGACAAGATTTTCAGGCTGCAACGCATTATACCACCCTCTTTGGAGTGCCAGGCTCAAACTTCCAACTGTCTGATGGCCAGAGGCACATAGATGTGCCCTCTGGACTTCAAGCTCAACGTTTGCAAAATTGAAGACAGACCAAACATGACTGTCGTTCGTTCCCTCAGTCATGGCGCCAACATCTTTACAGTCACCAGCCTTGAGCTATCAAAGAAATTCTTCTCAACCCACACCAAGCTGGTTGCCAAAGCCCTTAAAGTATGCTTCAGTGCTTTGGACCACACCCATCTCTTCCTCTCCCCTGACTCCACCACTGCCCTGTTCCAGCCCTAACATCAATTGTTTGCTTGGTGTGTTGCTCGACTTCCTAACTAGTCCCAGCTCGCCCTCAGCCCTTTGCTAGCCATTTGCTTGTACTCCCTTTTTAAATACTTTCAGTGGCTCCCCAGATGAAAATGCAGACCCCTCAGCCTCAATTTCATGTTTCCGAACAACCCTTCCAGCACTTTTTCCTTAGCCCCATCTTCCACTACATCTGTTTAGGCACCTATGCTGTGCCATATCGAACCACTCACCATTACCCTAACATGTTATAAAATTGTCGCATACCCATGCTTTGATTATGTTGTTCCCCAAAACACAATGCCCTCATTATTTCCCCAAAATTGTGCACTCATTGAAATCCTACCCATCTTTTACATTTCAATCAAAATATCATAGTCTCCATGCAACTTACCGTAAGTTTTCCCATTGGAATGGATCATTTCTTGTTCACACTCAGTTGATATTAAATACAACTAATACCATATGTTGGATCCCAAGCCATGGGTTTGGTTCTCAGACAGCTTACAGTGAGTTTTAAAGAAAATATACTGTAGTCTTTATGTTAGTTTTGCCTGTAATTTGTTTATATTTTCTCTTCCCAACAAGGTGATAAATTTCTTGATGGTAGAAATCATGACTCATTAAATCTCTTTAACCATAATTTATAATAGGTGCTCAATAAAAGTTAACTGATGGAGCCTGGCTGGTGGTGCTCAATGGTTGAGCATCAACTTATGAGCCAGGAGCTCACAGTTTGATTCTTGACTAGGACACATGCCGGGGTTGCAGGCTTGATCTCCAGTGGGGCAGAGGGCAGGAGGCAGATGATCAATGATTTTTTCTCATCATTGATGTTTCTATCTCTCTCTCCCTGTCCCTTCCTCTCTGAAATGGATAAAAATACATATTTTTTTCTAAAGTTAACTGATGGAATGATAAAAAGTGAATAAATAGATGAAATAATTTATCTTTACATGCCAATTTATTATATCATTACATTCTAGCCTTTAAGAAGCAACAAAATTTCAAGTATTTTCATCTCTGGATTTCATCATCAACCAGAAACTCAAAGTTATTCCTTTTCACATTTTTTAAGGCCACTGGATTTGCCCTAGCCAGTTGCTCAGTGGATAGAGCGTCATTCCATAGACTAAGGGGTCCTGGGTTTAAATCCAGTCAAGGGCATGTCTCTACCTCGGTTGTAGGCTCGATCCCCAGTCCTGGTCTGGGTGTGTGCAGGAGGCAACTAATCAATGTGTCTCTCTCACATTGATATTTCTCTCTATGTGTGTGTCTTACCCCTCCCTTCCACTCTCTCCAAAAATCAATGGAAAAATATCCTTGGGTGAGGATTAAAAACAACAAAAAAGCCACTGGATTTGCGGAGTTACATTTGAAATTAAGCCACATATGCATTCCAAAAATGTCATGTACCTTTCTAAAAGGCTCTTTTTGTTCTATTTTTTTATTACCAGTGCTAGTAGGTTTATTTGCCAGCTAGGGAATATTATATGTGTCCACTTGGTGTGGACATTCCAAAGGGTAATGCTGAAAAAAATGTTTTCCTCCTTAGTGCTGAATTACATGTTAATTTTGCTTCTGTGGCAATGCTGAATGTGAAAGAATCTACTGCTAATACATTCTCCTTTTATTTTTAGGCAGATAACTATATGCTTTCAGGTGTCAGAGAGAATTTCCCAAGATCCATAAAAAAAACAAAACCTCTATCATTTTTCAACATTTCCATTAACCAATATTCAAAAGGTAACATGAGGGAAAATGCAGGATCAGTTTTGGTGGGTACAATGAATTATTGTTCAGAAGTAGTCACACACACTGTCTACCCTAGTCTTGGCATGTGATTGTGTTGGCTAATAGAACATTATGGGGAGTGTGGCATGACCAGAAGCTTGAAGAACACTTGCACAATTAGCCTTGATCCCATTTACTTCTGCCATGCCTGTGAGAAGAGCAGCCATGGATGGGCTGGAAGGTTCCAGGATGAAGAGAGACACACAGAAGAAGCTGCTTTTGCCAGACCACCCCAACTGAGCTCAAGCTAGAAAACAGGCACATAAGCTAAATAAACACTTATTGCTGTAGCCACTTGGATTTGGTGGTTGTTTACATTACAGCAAACTAATAACGCCCCCATATCCCTCTAATCTGGCAAACAACCGTCTTTATCCTCGCTTTTAGGCTGAGTTCCATACCTGATATCTTGTGCTAGACATCTTTTATTTGCTCCTCCAAACCCACTCTCCATCCTTTTCCTTCCTGCCTTCTACCACTGACCTGGGTGAACTGCATCAACAGGCTCCTTTCTCTCAGACTTCCAGTTGGAATCAGCCAGTGGGGAGCCATAAAAATATTGCTGGAAGGGAGAAGCGTGACTCTTTCTGGGTTGCGGGAATGGTTCCCTCCCTTGTCTATTTGGGCCTAGATTGGTAATAGTTCAACTGCCACTTATCCCACGTTACTGCATCAGATCCTGTGGTGCTAAACACTCCACCCTTATACATAGTCTCTTTGTAAATATATCTCCCTGCAAATATCCTAATTTGAGTGTACCATCTCCGTCCTGTTGGGGTTATGACTGGTATACGTCCCCTCTGGGCCTCCTACACTTTCTGCCCTGCATCACTTTCTTTATGACAGCCTATCTATAGGATCTGTCACCAACTGTCTATCATCTAGATTCCTGCTTTATCAATCTACCCCTTCTGATTTAGCATGTCTCATCTTGGACACGGCCAAAGAGTCAGTCATTGAACAACTTTAATAAGGTGTGTACTGTGTTACTAGACACTGAAGATACAGAAGTCCCTGCCTTAAGGACTTCATCATCACTGAGAGAGACAAATCTAATTAAAATTCAGTATGATATGTGGTGAAGGCCTAGGGGGGTGGGGGGCAGATAGGGTGGAAGGGGTCAATGGGGGAAAAAGGGGGACATCTACTAGTATAATACTTTCAAAAATAAAGATAAATTTTAAAAAAATAAAATAAAATTCAGTATGGCAAAAACAATGATAGGGATATGCATAGGACACTAAGAAGGCACAGAAGAAGGGGTATATAACACAGGACATCCAGGAAAATATAGGAACTGTGACAGTAATGGTGAGAGGATAGATATAATAATGTGTGTGAATAGCAAAATCAACTACAGTCAGGAAAGCGCAGGGCTGTGTATTTCCAGATGTGTATCTCTGACCAAAATAGTTCAACTTTTGTTTTACACATTGAACTTTCATAAAATAATTATTTTAACAAGAATTCAAAGGATTTGAAATGTGAAAGCCTCAATAATAAATCAGAGAATAAGTGAAAACAAGCTGGAAAACTGGAACTGCTAAAAATCTATGAATAAGTAAAAATCAGATGGGCGACAGAATGAAACAGGGACCAGTAAATACTTGAGCTGCTAATTATTATTGTTGGAACTAATATCACTAACTAAACTAGCTGTGCAGACTAAAGAGTAGTTTTCAGCAACAGATACACCAAAGGGCAAAGACAAAGAGTTTTGTTGCTATTTTTGTCAATTGATAATGCATGTGATTTGATAAAATATATCCTCTAACTGCATCTTATAAGATTTATTACAAAAAAGAAAGAAAAGCTTTCTTTACCTAACTGAGCTGCTGGATTTCAAAGACTATACTGCACATAGAAGCATAACTAATGCATACTTTTAAAAAATCTACTCAAGCCTGGCCAGTTGGTTCAGTGATTGAGCATCGATCTATGAACCAGGAGGTCACAGTTCAATTCCTCATCAGGGCACATATCCAGGTTGTGGTCTCAATCCCCACTGGGGGGAGGGGTCGGGGTCGGGGGAGAGAGGCTGTGCAAGAGCCATCCAATCAATGATTCTCTAATATCATTGATGTTTCTATCTCTCTCTTCCTCTCTGAAATCAATAAAAATATATTTTTTAAAAAACTATTCAAAAGACTAATTAGGAGGTTACACTCCTGTCATGTGGAAATAATTGGAGAGGGAGTGTATACTAGTAGAACCAGTGACAGGTTTG
>PVJC01028790.1:0-22323 GCA_004026665.1 Murina feae | reverse complement strand
ATATGAACTGAAATAGAAAATGGAAGCTTGAGGAAGGATGGGGCAGGAAGGAAATGGCTGTGACCATCAGAGGATAGCATGAGGGATTTGATGAAAAAGGTGGGCATCGTGATTGTAGAGAGATTTTGCAAGATGTTACCATTGGGGGTGGGGGAGGTGGGCAAAGTGTCCATGGGATCACTTTCTTTTAATTCCGGCATCTGCATGTGAATCTACAGCTACTTCCAATAAAATATTTAACTTAAACACATACTGAAAATGATAGTGTCTTTCAATACTGTAATCCATAGTCGAGCTCAAAACAAGAAAGGAAGCCTCAGAATGCCAGAAGGGAAGGGGAAGGAGAGGTGCGTGGGGCTGAGGCTGCATGTCCTGGGGAGAGCCAGGCCCAGCTACTCAGCTCAGGGGTCAGGACTAAGTGCCCAGCAGGGGCTGGAATTGAGTGAGGTTGGGTTTAGGACGGAGCCAAGACCCTCTTTACTTTAATAAAGCACGAGCGAGGAGACTGTCCCTCACTGTGAACAGAAATCATGAATGTTTTTCCCAGACTCAGATATACAATCTGGGTGGTGGGTACTTAAACCAAGACCTTGGTGAAAGGGGGGGGGGGAGGGGATAAGGAGGAGTCTAAACCCCAATCCTGTATCACACAAAAGTGTGAAGGCTAACATTTTAAATTATCCTCCAAGCACAAAAACCTAAGTTGAAATACTAACAATAAACTAATTTAGAACAAATCCTGTAAGGCCCCTGGTAACAGCAAATCCAAAGCCACCCACTGAGATCCTCACAGGTCACAACTCATACTGAGGATGACTTCCGCGCCTAATTGATTAAAGAACATGGATTCTCCTTCAAAGAACGGACAATGGAACAAATCAACTAAACTGCTCAAAAGAAGCAAACTCTTCCCTAGCCGGTGTGGCTCAGTGGATTGGGCGTCATCCTGTGCACCAAAAGGTTGTTGGTTCAAGTCCTGGTCAGGGCATGTGTCTAGGTTGTGGGCTCGATCCCCAGTCGGGGACATACAGGCGCGGCTGAACGATGTTTCTCTCTCTCTCCTTCCCTTTCTCTTTCTCTAAAAAACAAAACAAAAAAACAACAAACATATTTTTTTATAAAGAAATGAATTCGGTAATTTGAAAGCTATGGAAGTGTTGAGGAGGAAAAGGTGATGAACATGGTTGAGATGGACAGAGGGAGGTCTGCTAAGCTGGGAATGGGCTAACCAGTCTGAAGGCAGCCTCCAGGGTTAAGGACAGAGCCAGGTGAGAGGATATGAAGGACAGAGCCAGGTGAGAGGAGGGAGATGGTCACCCCACCTTGTCATGGGGGACCTTTCTGGGTCTTCAGTTTGCAACCATCTGAGTTTGCTCCGACAGAGAACTTCAAATTAGAGACAAGCCCACGAGAACACAGCCTCCAGCATTAGGAGGACCACATCAAAGCACACGCTGTGCCCGCCTGAGCCACAGGAATGAGAAGCAGATGTCCCATTGCCCATGACTGTGCCCCCTTCCTCAGAAAGCCTCCCCAGATGCCACTCAGGGTGGGAGGCTTAACGCCAGCTGACCCTTCGCTTGCCATCCTATGTGTCTCAGTGTGGGTCAGCCCTCCATGCAAGGCCAGATGAGTATCCTGGAGATGGGACCCCAGACAAGTGATCAGGAAAAATCGGACACCAGCCCAATCATTACCCTTTGATAGGACCACTCTAGGTGGGCATTGGCGAATTATGGCACAGGAGCAAATGAACTTGACGCCAGTCAGCTTGTGCCCTCATGGAAAGGAACGAAATTCATTGGGCTTTTGGTTCCTTTTCAAATTACATGTGTTGGGGTGACAACAGTTAATAGGATCATATAGGTTTCAAGGTATAATACCATGACACAGGATCTGTATATTGCAGTATATAGCCACCATTCATAGTCAGATCATCTTTTGTCTTGGTGCCTTTTTTAGAAACATCCATGGATTCTCCAATTGTGTGTGAAAGGCTCCCCAGTAATCCCCAGTGGACTGGTTCTTCTGGCAAAATCACTCAATGATTTGAATCTAAAAATTGCCCATCACCTTGGCTACTACCACATAATTCCATTAACGACTCTTTGCTTCTTTGAGCTCCTGAACTTAGTATGAATCTAAAACCGGAATCTGAAAAGGCCCACATGGTGTTCTCCCGGCTTGCAAGGGCCATTTGCAATGGGAAAGGTCCCACTGCTCTATTCCCAAGCCTGAGAGCAATTGAGAGCAGTGCCTCAACCCTGGCTGCAGGCTGGACTCGCCTAGTACTGGAGGGCCTTTCCTCTCCATCCCCCAGATTTACTGACTTTTAACTTTCTGCACCTTCTCCTCAACACATTTAGAGACCACACACATACACATCGTTAAGTGTTCAATTCACGTGTGTTGACTGCATCTGTGAACCCACTGGCCGTGGGTGTGCAGGTCAAGGTGCTCAGGGTCAGGGGAGAGAGGAGGGAAGTGATGGAGCCAGGCACTCACTCACCAGTCCGTGGCAGGAACTCAGGGCTGCAGTCCCGATTCTGGTGCCCCGCTGCAGGACTGTGCCCCGGAGATGGCAGGGGGGACCGGAGGAAGCCACCATCTTAACACGGGACAGGTTCCCATACCTCCTCTCCACGATGTAGCTTCTGGAAAGAAATTCCTGGTTGACCGTCAAATTAAAAACCAGGTCCTCCTTCTCATGAGAGATTCTGTAGTACACCCAGGCCTCGGGGCTCTCCAAGTCCCTCTTCCTCCTGCTGCTGCTGGTGAAGGGAGGGCTCAAGCCATAGGACAGGAAATGCCCTCGAGCATCGACTCGCACGGGTGCCACCACGTGGTACTCTGGCAGGGCCTTGATGAAATGCTCTGGGGGGAAAAAGGAGACAGAATAAAACAGAGATCCCTGCCCTGGCCGGTGTGGCTCAGTGGATAAAGCGTCAGCCTGCAGGCTGAAGGGTCCGAGATTAGATTCCAGTCAAGGGCATGCGCCTTGGTTGCGGGCACATCCCCAGTGCGGAGTGTGCAGGAGGCAGCTGATCGATGTTTCTAACTCTCTATCCCTCTCTCTTCCTCGCTGTGAAAAATCAATAAAAAATATTTTAAAAAAAAACACCACAGAGATCCCTGCTGGGTCTGTAGCAAGGCCAATGCTCTCCCTTTGGAACCTAGATTTTAGTTCGTTGATTACAAGACCCAGCTGTTGACTTGAAGTTTTGAGGTCCTTCCCACCAGACAAACACTGTCAACATTAAATTCCCCAAGAACTGACACAGGCTCCCTCCTCGATGGCGTGACCACTGAAGCTGACACTGAGGCATAGCTCTGATGGCAGATTCCACCGGAGACGCATGAAGGTGAGAATGAATTCACAATGAGCACTTTTAGGAAGAAGGCAAGATCGGGAAGACGGACATGAGCATTTCAAGTCTAGAGTTCATTAATACAAACGGCGGTGCCTCACTCCATAGTAAGGAGTGTAAGCACCCTGGGAAGGTCCGGTGAAGTCAGGTTGAAGAAAAAATGCAAAAATGCAGCAACTTCATATACACTCTGATGGCCCTCACACCTGTTACAGCCTAAGTGGTCCATCACGTAGCTCACAGGGTCTTGGGTGTTTCTTTGTTATTTTTTAAAATATACGAAATGAAAGAGTAAGTGAATCTATCACAGGGGTGGTTCTCAACCTTCTGGCCCTTTAAATACAGTTCCTCATGCTGTGACCCAACCATAAAATTATTTCCGTTGCTACTTCATCACTGTCATGTTGCTACTGTTATGAATCGTAATGTGAACATCTGATATGCAGGATGGTCTTAGGCGACCCCTGTGAAAGGATCGTTCGATCGCTAGAGGGGTCGCGACCCACAGTTGAGAACCGCTGCTCTATGGGGAGCAGAGGCATGGGTGTAAGATAGGAAACCTTCCCCTTTAACAATGCGAAACAGGACCGCTTACTCCTTCCACACATAGGAACACGTGTGCCTTGGATTTCCTGCCACTGCTTCCTCGTCTTGATGTTGGAGAAAAACAAGGCATCTATTCGGGAGTAATTATCTCTGTGGATTAAACTACTTAAAGCAAACCATTAACAGTAAGATAAGCTAATATTTTGCTTGACGTAAAAAATAGGTAAAAACAAAAAAAGACAGGAAGGGAGGAAGGGAGGGAGCTGCCACCTCGCAGGGGTGCTTGCACTTTCCAACTTCTATCACTTTGTTCATGTCATTTCTCCAACTACCTGCTGTGCTGCTCACATTCTCTATCGATATCCTATTTATTCCTGTTTATGCTTTGAAGTCCCAACTCCAATTCTCCCTCTTCTTTCTCCTGATGTCCCTGGTTGAAGTTTTTCTCTGCCTCCTCTCAACCCCCAGGTCCTTACTTTCTGTAGCTCCCAGAATAGCCTCCGTTCACAATGCCTTTTGTTTGTGAGACTGTTTATCCCCACACAGCATGGATGGAGCAGTGGACATGTTTGTAGCTGGTTAATTAAAAGAATTGGACCTGCTGAGGTACAATGACGCAAGACCTTTTTCCCCAGACAACTGCCTTCAAACACACTTTGTAGGGAGGTTCGTCTCCGCCGTGGATGAAATCTGGGACAGAGCACAGAGTTTCCCTCTTAGATCCTAACAAACTGTCTCAATTTTTAGGTGTGAAATCTCCAGACCCACTGCTTCCAAGAGCAGTTAGGAACCACAGACCACGTGGTGACATGGGCAGATCTTCCAAGCAGAGTTCAATGAAAAATATGAAACAAAACGACTTAATACAGAGCCATTTACATTCATGGAAACTATGTGCACACAGAAACAACACTACAAAGTTTGCCAGGGCACTCGCAAACAAGAAATACATGTGGAATCCATTAAAATGGTTTTCCAGGAGAAGAATGAAAGTTGGGAGTAGGGGGGAAATGCACAGATAAAGAAAGCAAGAAAGGGGTTTTGCACAAATTAGTGATGCTAGCGCGCCAAGAACTAGGGGTCAAAGGGACTCAGCCCTCTGCCCCGCCCACTCCCCCAGGGATATGTGGGGTCCTTAGTGTCAGAGCTTCCCCCGCCCTTCCAAGTTCAGAGCTCCAGAGAGGAATGGCCAGGTTGGGTGGGGCGGATGTAGTTAGCTCCTGCTGTTAAGTCTCCTGGGTTTCTCCTCTCTTCTGCTACTTGTAGTGCAGCCTCTGGCTCCCCCGGGGTTAGAGGAGTTGGGGGAAGTGAAAGGCAGGAGTCTTATTCAGCTGCGTATAGCATCACCAGGAGCAGATCTTGTCTCCCTTTAGATACAAAAATGCTTGTCGCTGAAGATACAACTCCAAGAGTTAAATATGAATTTTGAAAGTATAAATGAAAAGCTAATGCACCTGTTTCCTGAAGAATAGAAGAGCAAGCAAATTTACAACTCTTGACCAAGTTGCCTTTAACCTAATGGGTTTATTAAAGAGCCAGCACAAGGTGGCTGTACAGTAATATAATGATCATTACTGTAGCCATTTAATGAGCACTTGCTATGAGCCAGGTGCCGCAAGTCTCTCCTCATTCAGTGTTCACAATAACCCCTTGACACAGACGATTACCCTCATGTCATAAAGAAGCCGAGTCTAAGGGAGAACACAGAGTCCACATGCAACAGCACTGGGATTAAAATCTTGTACTTCCTATTTCAAAATCACGTTCTTGACCCAGTACTTCATGTCCACGTACGCAGCTGCTCTTGGCAGAAATTATACCAGAGTAGAGGTGAGAGCATGGCCCCCGGGGATGGTGATCTACCAAGCAAAGGACTGCTGGACTTCTTTAAGAGGCCTCTATTTTCTCAGCAATAAATGGAGCTAATAATTGCCTCTACTGGGCAGAGTAATGGGAGGTAAGACTGGCCTTGCCTCTTGATGTTATTGCAAAGGAGGCAGCGAAGCCATGTCAGCCCACAGGTGTATTGGAAATAGGAGGCCATTATGGAGTATGGCTAATGTGGGTGGCCCAACTACAGTTGCCTGGTGTGTGCCCTCGGCATAATAGTGTCTACCTCCTCGGGTGGTGTGCTCATCCAATGTATTAACACAGCAAATAGATTCAGAACAGTGCCTGACAAGGAGCACTCACCAGCTATTATTGGTACTAAAGACAGAAACTTGCCTACCGGTCATCTCTGTGGCATAAATACATGTAACCGCCAAGCAGAGAGAGGAGAGAAGCCCCCACTCACCTGGGCTCCCTCTTGTTGGGCGTTTAGTTTGTAGAATTAGGTAGCTATACCTTGGCCAACAGAAAGCAGGGTCCAGAGGGAATTTGATAGGGATGGAGAAATAAGATGTCAGGAAATAGCCACAGCTCCTAATTCTTACCATTTCTATGGCCGCGCACAGCATTAAGACAACACCAACTTGGTCTTGTCTCATGCTCACAGTTCTACGGGGAAGGTATTATTAATGGTGTCCTTGGCTTCCATTCTCACTACTTCAAAAATAACACGGGTGAGGATTTGTGCTGGGCGAGCTGACCCCAGAGCCCACCCTCCAACCAAAGCCCGAGGGCCCCTCAAGGGCCCACCGCTGAGCCCCAGGGGAGGCTAAGGACATCACGGTCCACACTGGGGCTTATGAAATTAAATTCCGAGTCCTGAATACTGACTTGTCGTCCTTAAAATTCAGTTTGAAACCACAAATGCTGATATTTGATGAGAAACTGTGAATGAAGCCTGTTGGCACTTTTGAAAATAGAAAACACCAAGTGGTCTCCTACCCTCTGCTTAGAAGAAAGGAGAGAGGTGAGAGACTGTGCACCTGCCAGTTTTTGTAAGTTTTCAGTTAAATATGCGGTTATTCTTCATAATTATTTCCATCTTAGAGAGCAATTGAATTTCTAAGACTCCTTACTGGGAAGGGCAATGACATTCCCGTGAGGGAAGGTTATTTTCGTAATTATCCTCCACAGATGGTTATCACCTTTCCATTGTATTTTTATTATAGAAAAACATACGTGTGGAAATGTGAAAAATTGGTTGGTCCCTTCCAAGTTGTAAAATACAGGAGGATGGATCTGCCCACCAGCCCCATGAGGAAAACTGTGAAGTCTCTTCCCACACTAAGAAAATGTCTGAAACAGGACTTTTTAGGGGTGAAAAGGACGGATTTAGGAAATTTTAGAAGTTTTAAGGGATGATGGGAGAAGCACAGGGCTGCGGAGCAGCAGAAGGTAGATTTCCATAGAATGGGGGAGCTGGAAAGCTGCAACAGGTACATTTCCATAGAATGAGGGAGCTGGGAGCACCAAAAGGTCTATATTTACAAAATAAAGGGAAGGAGCCCCTCATCCAGGAGGAGAAGAATAAAGCCCAAGGGAACAGGAAAACTATAAGGAAGGAGGGGGAGAACCTCACAGGTCCCATGTGAGGTTGACCTTTGAGCTCAGGAGTTACTATAGTAAGCAGTCCAAGGGAATAATGACCGATCAGAGGGGGTAGGAAGGCATCAAATTCTACAGCCTTTATAAGCCACAGGGAAAAGGAACTCAGTGGGACCCTTTCCCCTCCCTACGTGGGCATCTCTACTTGCTCTTTAATAAACCTCCACCTTTGCTAGACCACCTTCTGTCTGTGGGTTCATTCTCCCACTCTCGCAAACAAAGAATCTGGGACATTCTGCCCAGTCCAGAAATTCTGCTTCCATGTCCAAAATCACTCTCTCCACATAGAATTTATTTTTCGCAAATGGTATGATCATAACATTTGGGTTGAAACACAGCAAGGCTCCCAGCGTTCCCACACATGTATGTGCAGCCCAGAGCACATCTGTAACATGGGTTCAAGTGCCTGCCCTGAAGACTTCTTGGAGCTCTCAGGAGAGAAAGAGGCCACAGAATGTCCAGGGAACGGCACATCCAGGGGGCAGCGTTGGCTGTAGAAGAGTGTTGTGAGCAAGAGGAGTATTTCCGGTTGTTCTGATCCTTGGTGGGGACTCTGTGACAGTCACTGTACAGCTGAGCCATGTGGAAAGTCTACTGAGCAGTGTGTCCATCTGCCTGGTTCTAGTCGGAAAGGGCTGGACTTACACCCTCCCTCCATCTGAAATCCTGCCTCTGCCCGGCCCTCAGGTCCAGAAAGAACCTTGCTGGCTACCTAGAGTCTGAGTGAGTTTCCAGCTGTGGGACTCTTCCCCGCTTTGTGGAAACAGCAGTGGGTAGGTGCTCAATGGATAGATCTGTTAACGAAAAAACTCAATGAAACCTGTAGAGAATTTTGTGAGTTTATTTGAGCCAAACTGTCGACATATGCCGGGAAGCAGAACCCCAATGAACTGAGATGATGCTCCCATCCGCTGGGCCTTTCAGGTTAGCATGTGGCTCCTTTTGTCCACAGATCCTAACAGACCGCCCACCTAGACTCCCATTCCTCACCTGTAAAAACAAGGATGGGAGAGGTGATACCTAAAGCAATTTGCAAGTGTCAATGCTCAGAATGTGCGTGCCATCCGACAGTGTCCTCAGAGCTCCAGTGGGAGTCTAGGGAGACGGCCTAAGGGTGAAGCAGGAGGCAGCTCACCGGGAAGCACACCCAGGCCATCCTACTCCCAGGAAGCTCAGCATGTCCTGCTGTTTGCTCTCAGCTCGGTCCCAAATGGAGCCCCGCTCAGAAACTTCTCCTTCGCGTAAACTGAGAGTTAAGGACAACTACTAGTATGAAACTATTTTTAAAACCTAAAATACGCACGCATGGCTAATAAGCAAGCTCTGGGCACTTTACAGCGGTTCCCATGTCAAACACTCAGCGCACAGCCCCAGGGTGGCCAGGGAGGATGACCATCTCCCACAACCCAGGGCAGGAAAGCCAGGCCCTGGGCTCCGCACCCAGGCAGGCCCTGGAAGGAGTTCTGGGAGGAGCTGTGGGGGCAGAGCTGAAAGGCAGCCCAGGAGACTGTGTCTTAGAACCCAGCCACCTCCAACCGCCCGCTGGAAGGGCCCCCAGGCTTTGTCTGTGCTGCTACCCAGGAGAGACTCCACAAAGGAGCTGTTTTGCAAAGAACAACAAACGTTGCTGTTTTAAACCGGGGTGGGAGGTGGTATGGGGCGTTTACACAGGCCAGTCCTGACCTCGGAGCCCAGCGCTGGGGGCCCAGGGTGGGAGGAAAGCACAGGGGTGGGCCCTGCGGCTCCTGACCCCGACCCCGACCCCGACCCCCAGCAAGTGAGCTCGTGCGACCAACGCAGGCAGAAACCTGCGTGGAAACCCTCAGCAGGGTGGGCGGGGGATGTGCCCCCCAGGGGGTCTTGGGACCAGAGGGGCTCAGGAAGCTGTGCAGACACAGGGCTTCAGGCTCCCTGCATTCAGACCTCCCTCCAGCACTGCTAGGCCCACAGGCTCTCCCCGCAGCAGGTGCCTGACTGTGAACCCAAGACATGGAGACAGTGCCACGGTCCCTGCACCAGGGGGCGGTCAGTGGACTGACAAGGGGCACCCTAGCCCTGCACCAGGGAGATGGGTGGGGGGTCAGTGGGCTGACATGGGGCACCCTAGTCCTGCACCAGGGAGATGGGTGAGGGGTAAGTGGGCTGACATGGGGCACCCTAGTCCTGCACCAGGGGGCGGTGTGGGCAGTCAGTGGACTGACACGGGGCGCCCTAGCCCTGCTGGTGCCCAGACCACTCTACTCTTGGATCCCCCATCACCAAGAACTCCCCGACAAACAGGAGAGTCTCTGACCCCGACCTCCAATGAAGTAGCAAAGGCAACAGGACCAGCCTTCCAGGGTGTGAGGTCAAAAGGGTCAGAAAACACGAAGGGTAACAACAAGGAATGGCGCTCCGCTGCCCTAGGCTTGGCTGGGCCTTGGGGCTTCGGAGATGCCCATGGAGACGCAGCCGGGTGACCAGGAGGCGGCCAAGCGTCCAGGTCCCCCAGCAGGACTGTCATTGTAAACAGCAGCCCTGCGTCCTTCCAGGAAACCCAAACCCAGCCCAGCTCCCCAGCCCCGCGGCACCCACTCCCCTCCCCTCCCCTCCCCTCGCCCAGTCTAAACGGCCATGTCCGCCAGGGCCCAGCTGGAACTTGCATGAAAAATCACTGTCCGGGTTCAGACTCTGAAAACTGAGGCGCTGGCCCAGGGAAGCCTCAGGGGACACGAAAGAGGGAGGTGGGGGTTCCCCGCTGCCTCTGGGGTCCTCCCGGCGGCGGCTGCACCCATGCCCGAGGTGGGGGTCACTCACCTTTCGGGGAGAAGGAAGGAACCCTCCCCCCCAAACCCTCAAGTCCCAGAACCCCTGGTGCCTGAGCTCGGGGCTCGGGTGTCCTTACAACTCAGCCGAGTTCAGCGCGTGGGGGAGGCACGGGGCCACCAGCGCGCCCGGGGCAGGGGTCGCCCTGTTCCGAAGGACACGGGGAGGAGCCACCCACCTTGCCGCCGGTCGCGGAAGCGCACCTGGCCGGGCTGTGCCCCGTGGCCCGGGCCCCCGAGGCTCAGGAGCTGGGCCAGCACCCAGGGGATGGCGAGCCGGCTCCTCCGGGCGCATGGCATGGTTCAGGGTCCGGGAGCCGCCGGGGCGCCCGGCTGGGCTCTCAGCTGGAGGAACTGCTCCGGGGGCCCTGCGGGGAGCCGCCGGCGCGCATGGCCCCAGACTGAGGTCTCCTCCGCTTTCCCGAGCAGAAAGGGGCTCGTTGCCTGGACCCCCCTCCCGCCGGCAGAAAGGGGAGTGCGCCCCGCTGACAGCGCCCGCTGGGTGTGGGGTGTGCAATGGCCGGGGGGCGGGAGGGCGCCGCCCAAGCCCCCACCCCGGGTCCCCACCCCTCGCCCTCCCTCCCCGCCTCGCCGCCAGCGGGCTCTGCCCCTCTTCCTCCGGGAAGCCCACCCCCGCTGCCCCGGCCCCGCCCAGAGCCCGGGCAGGCCGGCCAAATAGGGGAGCCCCCAGAGCCACCCTGGGCGGGACTCCGGAGGGAGGCCCCGCCAGCCCCTCGCCAGGCCGCGGCGGGAGGGAGATTGGAGCGCAGAGCCGCCCGCGCCCCCTGCCCCGCCCTCCCAGCTCAGTGCTGCCCCTGTCCGCCCGGTTCCCGAACTTTCCCTAGCACCCTCACTCCACTGAGACCCTTCCGCTGGTCTCACAATTCTGGGGTTCCCCTGCAGGGCGAGCTGGGACTCCCACGTGAAAAAGTAATAGAGAACTTTCCTCCCTGGCGGGTCACACACAGGGAGACGGTCGGTCTGCGCTCGTCCGCTGGCTCACCTTGGACAGTCCCTTCCTGCTACAAAAGGCAGGCGAGGGGACCCACAGGTCTCTCCGGGCTTCCTGCCTCTGTTACCCACCCTTCCTAGCCCACCGCAGCCTCCCCAACGCGGGAGGGGAGGGGAGGAGAGGAAGCGACGCGGTCCCAGGAGGTGTCAGTCTCCCTCCGGGCACCCCAGCAGGCTGCCTGGGGAGGGGGTGTCTCTTCAGAGGTTTACCCTTCACAGGACTGAGAATGCCACAAACCAGGGAGCTTGCCCGGCTTCCTGAGAACTCACTGCGATAATCCAGCCAAGATTTTGCACCTCTGGACTTCAACAGGCCCCTTACTCCATCCCGAGGAATCTGGTTCCCTGTTGCTTCGCCGTGGCTCCCAGCCAACACATGGATGCAGCCAGAGGCTGGGGATGGCAGCTCATCCAAGCAGAAAGGGACTAGTTACCTTGATTTAAGGGGGGGGCAGGGGGACAGCTAACTCAAAGCAGTGACCCACGGGCAGGGTGGTCCTCACAGACCTGGGGGGAGAGGCTGCAGAACTTCAGACTGGACACAAACGCACCGGGCACTTCCAGGGGTTTGTTAGTTCCCTATGGCTGCCATCACAACGTCCCATACACTTGGCAGCTTCAAACACCACAGATTTATTACCTTAAAGTTCCGGAGGTCAGACATCTGAGACGGGGCTCTCTGGGCTGAAGTCCAGGAGATGCTAGCACTGCATTCTTTCCTGGAGACGCTGGGAAGAACCCCTTTTCTCACCTGCTCCATCTCCTAGAGGGGCTGCCTGCAACCCCTGGCTCATGGCCCTCTTCCCCCATTGTCACAACCAGCAATGACCTGTTGAGCCTTTTGTGTCACATCCCCCGTCACTGTCTCTTTTCCCTCCCTTTCCACTTAATAAGGACCCCTGAAGTTACCCTGAGCCGCCAGGACCCACCAGGATGATCTCCTGGTTGATGAAATGCATCTGGAAGGAAATGCATCATCTTAAAGTGAGCTGATCCACAACCTGAATTCCGTCTGCGACCCTCGTTCCCCAGCGTGTAATAGGACATCTTATGTTGTGTCATCATGGGCCAATCATAGAACGGCTGGGAAAGGCGAGGACATCAGTAATGCAGGACATCAGGACGGTGTGCTACCCGATAAGCTTCAATGAGAAGGACAGCGTCACCTCGTGAAATCTCTGCCCGCAATAGCCAGCCTGCATCTCAGAGCGAGGAAGCATCAGGCAAACGGAAACTGAGGGAGAGGCTGTAAAACAACTGGACTTTTCTCTTCAAAAGGCCACGAAAGTCCAAGGAAAACTGAAAAACGATTCCGGATGAAAGGAGCCCGAAGAGATAGGACAACCAAATGCAGCTCTGAATCGGGTCCTTTGTCCCGAAGGACATCGCCTGAACAATAGGTCTGAAACTTGAAAGGGGAGAGGGGATGGCATGGCCTTCCGGGATCCCTGTCTGTCCCGAAGGCGATGCTGTGGTTACATGGAAGCCGTCCTGGTTGTTAGAGAGACACATTGCGGTGTGTGGAGCGGTGGGCCATCTAACTGAAAATTTACTCTCCAACGATTCAGAACACAAAATGTTCTTTTGTTTTTTTCACTTCATTTCAACTTTTCTGTAAGTTTGAGATGGTGTCTAAATTTTAAAAAATCATCAAGTGCAACAGTCTGCTCTCGTTCATTAAAATAATTAAGCTTTCGGCAGAGATGCTGTGGAACTAGAGAAGCATGATGAGAAGTTAGCAGACAGTGAAGTGCTCCTGTCCGGTGGCCTCTGAGCTCCTAGGCTGACAGCAGTGGGTGTCGCCGTTATCGGACTGGTCCTGTGTTGGTCCTGGACCACATGGCCACCAGCCCCTTATTTTAGTCTGCCTTAAAGACCAAGTCTGCATTTAGGGAGAGTGTGTCTATTGTTCCCAAGGAGAGGAAGAAATGCATCAGGGGAACTTGGAGTGCTACAGCCTTAGCAAAAAAGAGAACACTTCACTTACTCAGTCAACAATATTTATTGACTGCCTACTATGTCCACACATTAGGAAGGTAGCAATGAATGCATAGTCCTCGTGCTTGCATATGCTCTAGCGTGGGAGTGGGAGACAGAGGAATAGAGAGAAACCAACAAGGACATATACAATATGTAGGTAGTGGTAAGAACAGTAGGCAGCCTAAGGACAGGGGGTGAAGGGGAGGGCAAGCTTCTGTTTTACATAAGGGGAGTATTTTTAAGGAGTGATTCGATAGCTCAAACTAGAGGCAAGGGCGGGAAAGGAGTCCTCCACCTACTCAACTGAATAGAAGGGAAAAATGAACGAGAGAGAGAGAGAGAGAGAGAGAGAGAGAGAGAGAGAGAGAGAGAGAGAAAGAGAGAGAGAGAGAATGAATGCCAACTTCACTCACTAGGTGATGCAGCTCAATCATTGTCCATGAAATCTGCCCTGATGAGAGATTCTCACGTGAAAGGTGGTGTCAGGAAGGGGTGAGAATACCAAGGAACGTCCACAACCCTAGTTTACTCCACTCTTTATACCTTCTTACCCCCTGAGCTCAACCAGAGCCTGTGAGTAGCCTGGCAGGGGTTCTCCTCCACAGAGGAGCAGACCAGCTGAGTGTCAGAGGCCCTGCTCTGGTCCACAGGCCCACTGCCTTCGGTATCCTCCTGAGGGGTCGCTGAGAGCAGGACATCAGCTGTGCCCCAAGAAACTTGGAAGGGAGTAAAGGAGACTCATTCAGGCAGCAAAAGAAGCATCATAACAACTCCCACTCTTTTCTTAGCGCCCTTGAGGGGTGATTGGCAAGCAATAAACTGCACATGTTTAAAGTCACAATTTTATGTGTTGACATATAGGCACTTGTGACGCCATCACCACAATAGTGTGTGTGTGTGTGTGTGTGTGTGTGTGTCCAACCAGAACCTTCCTCCTGCCCTTACCGGCATCACCCAACCACAGGCAGCCACTGTCCTGCTTTCTGTCACAGGAGAGTCGTTAGCATTTCTAGAATTTAGGTGGAGTCATGCAGCATATACTCACTCTTGTCTGCCCTCTTTTCCTCAGCATTATTATCTGCGATTCACGGAAGGTTTAACAACACTTTGCTTGTTTTTACTTCTGCATAGTATTCTATCGCGTAGATCTACCCCCATCAGGCTATTCGCTCACCGTGTCACTAATTTCTCTGTTGACCATTGGAAAAGTGATGGAGAGGAAACTTGGACACGCAGCCTAAGGTCAGGTGGGTGTGTGACTGCTACTAATCCACGTGACAGATCTTTTCTCGCAGCCCAGGAAGCAGGCCCCCTCGGTGTGCCAAGGATGGCATTTCAGTGGATGGTGTGTCTCTCTTCACAACAGAGTAACTTTAAAACATACACATCAAAATAATTTATGAAATCGGCTTTGACACCAGCCCTGGATTAAGATAAAGCTCCCTTTATGGTTTTGCAGAGTCTCGGCAGGCGAGCTGGGTTATCGCTGCAACCGGGAGAGCGATGCTGGCGGCCCTTTGATTCCTCAGCACACAGAGTGCCAGGCTCTCAGCCGCCCTTTCCTGGGACCCAGGGGACAGGGGCCAAGGGCTGGAGGCCTCTGCTAACTCCTCACCCACTGGGCCAGCTAACCAAACGCCGCCTGCCGGGACCGCCTCCTTTGGTGCTTCATAGCCCCTCGGAGTGCTGCAGATGACACCCCAACTCGTGTTACTTACCTGTTTTGCGGTCCTGACAGTCCTCCCAGAGCCGAGGGCTGTACTGGCTCAGCCTGCTCCCTGCCGTAAGGCAGTGGTTGTGATCAAATCCAGGTGTCGTGGCTCACCTTTCACAGGTGTGTGTGTGGTGGTGTTGGGGGGGTGGTAATTTGTATATAGATAGAGTGATGGAGTCTGTGAACCCTGATGTGAGAAAAATAAATAAAGGGCCATGTGTACTGATCCCATGCGACGGCATGGAAGGCAGAGAGGTGCCTGTGAAGGACTCCAGGAAGTAGCCAAGCTCTCAAGCTCTCAAGTGGTGATGAGAGAGCGGGCAGCTGCTGCTGTCGGGCGAGGGCTGAGGTTAAGGAATCCTGTGATTCGTTACGATTGATTTTTCCACTTGATTACAAACTGTAGGTGCAGGGACCATGTTTTATTCATGTTTGCATTTCTCTCAAGGAAAAATGCTAAACACGAATATTTGATCCGAGGATGGGTGTGTGTGGGTGACCTGGTGGGGAATGTTCTGGGAATGACCTACTTGGAGGCCAAGGAGACATCCCTCTGTTCCTAACTCCACCTGATCTTGGGGAATAGGTTCTGGTTTTAGGATGAGGCTATTCCCTCCTCTCTTTGCCCTCAGGGATAAAATGCATTCCTTTGCAGATTTGCCAAAAGTGAATGTAACTGTTTAAATGGCCAGTTACTACAGCAGGAAGAAGTTCGCTAGCATCCACCTAACGGTGCTTATCACAACAAAAACACGGTACGCACCTCAGCAGAGGTGGGCACTGGCCACTGCCGGGGGGGGAGGGGGGGGGGAAGCAGGTGGCAGTGCCCGGAGCCTCCTCTCTGCACATGGTTCGGGCATTGTATCTTGGAAAATAGACAAGAAAAAGGATCCAATGGCAGGTATGCCACTGGTGCACATCTGACAGGAGAGACCCAAATGCCAGGCCTGCGCACAGTTTCATGGATGGGAGGGAGGGATATGATATGGATAATGTACTTCAAAATACTTTATTATCAACAATATTAGTGTGTGTTACTCTTAATTCACACCCTAGAAAAAAAGAATATGAACCTGGAGGCCAGCTAGGCAATGTTTTATCAAAAGCTCACACCATGAGTCAGCAACTAAAACGACTTTAACTGTTTTTACCTGTGATGAACACCAGGTGTTTCTTCGCTGGAATACCGGCGGAAGCGATGTGGCTTAATGAAGCTATTGTAGAGACACGCCCAACCTCGTACAGACAGGATAGAAACATCTAGCCAGACAGACTTCCACTGTCAACCTCGATGGACTAACGGAACTGCAGTTTGTCCTTTCAGCTGAAACAACTACAAAAATGATGGGTAAAATGGGCAAAACAATGGCTTTCACACAATGGTGAACCTCCCGTTACTCAGCCTACCGCCTAGGGAGGGTCTCCAGGTTGTAATGCAGGGAGAGGGACCCCAGACACCCAGCATGTGCACTGAGGAGACAGGCCTGCGTCGCTAGGAGTTTGCAGGATGGACTATGAAAGAGGGGAGACCTGCCCCAACAGGAGGCAGCTGCATGGAGAGAGCGTTTCAGAAACCTGCAGCGGTTCCCCTCGAGCCTTTCCTGGAGTGGTGCTCGGCCCCGCATGGGCACAGCGCCGACTAGGAGGCAAGAGAAGGCACAGGAGAGCTTCAGGTGGGCAGTGCCAGAGATTGCAGAGGCCACGCGCACCTTGTTCTCCCATGGGCCACCGGGGGGAACCTTGTAGTACACAGGCATCCGGAGGACAGTGCCTTGTGAAACAGGAATTTTTAGGGGTGAAAAAGACAGGTTTTAGGAAATTTTAGAAATTAAGGGACCATGGAAGAAGCACAGGGCTGCAGAGCAGCAGAAGGTGGATTTCCATAGAATGGGGGAGCTGGAAAGCTGCAACAGGTACATTTCCATAGAATGAGGGAGCTGGGAGCACCAAAAGGTCTATATTTACAAAATAAAGGGAAGGAGCCCCTCATCCAGGAGGAGAAGAATAAAGCCCAAGGGAACAGGAAAACTGTAAGGAAGGAGGGGGAGAACCTCACAGGTCCCATGTGAGGTTGACCTTTGAGCTCAGGAGTTACCATAGTAACCTGTCTAAGGGAATAGTGACCAATTAAAGGGGATATCAAGGCACCAGGATCTGCAGCCTTTATAAGCCACAGGGGAAAGGAACTCAGCGGGACTCTTCCCCCTCCCTACATGGGAGTCTGTACTTGCTCTTCAATAAATCTCCACCCTTGATAGACTACGTTCTGTCTGTGGATTCATTCATCCACCCTTGATAGACCACGTTCTGTCTGTGGATTCATTCATCCTCGCCTTCGGAAGGTCCAAACTGTTCACAAGTAACTTAAATATGGCCCCAAACCAAGTGCCAGCATGTTGAAAGAGAACCAAACGATCAAGCACATGAGGTCACATTCACCATGTGTGTCCTGTAAGAAGCAGGCATGCAAAGGAGTAGGAAAATGTGGTTTGGAATGAGCAAAGTCAGTCCATAGAAATAGAGAGAATTAGTAGCGGAGGGTATTTTTTGAGTTATAATAATTACATTTTATAGGTTTAAAAAGAGCATGTTGAAGAGAGATATTAAAAAAAGACTCAATTCAAACTTCTAGGGTTTAAAAATACAATGCATGAAAGGAAAACTGCGCTACACATCGATAGTTTATTGGACACTGCAGAAGAAAATATTAGTGAGCTTGAAGATGCAGAAACTGCACAAAATTGAGTTTACAGAAAGCGTTGTATAGTTCTTTTGTTTCTGCTTACAAACAAACGTGCATGGTGGAATTTTCTATGAGACAGGCATGCGTCTTTGAAACCTGGTACAGACGTGGTGGCGAGGGGACCAAAACCAGCCCTGGCCCCCTCGAACAGAGATGGCAGTGGGTAGAGTGCAGGGGCTGAGAGTCGAAAACATTTCTCACTGGCGTAAATGTGTGCCCAGTGTATGAACGCTAGGATGGTTCCTCTGATCCTGAGTAAATGGAGCAAGGAAAGGAAGGAATGGAAATGCCAACCCCATCCTGACTATGAAGCACCCGGGAGAACTTAGGACCGGAGGCTCTCATTTCATCCCTGATTGTCACAAGCAAGCCCAGAAGTTCACAGCTAGTTAAGATGACCAGTGCCATCCTCAAAACAAACAAACAAACAAACAAACGATAACAACAGGGAATCTGAGGGGAGGGGTTGTAGCCTTGGCCACAGGTAAGAATAACCTGGGGAACTTTGCAGAAATAACATCTGGATCTCACTCCAGACCTGTTCAAGCAGAATTCCGAGGAGAGGACCCCACAGAATGTTTCTAAGCCCCCCCCCCCCCCAAGAGATGCCCAGGCAGCTACAGAAACAAAGCATCGATCCGTTATTCTGTGGCAGAAGTGTCTCTCTGTTTTGTTTTTTCTCTCTGATGCACTCAGAAGCTTAGAAGGGAAAAGTAGCCAGTCCCCACCCCGCACTCTCTCCCTCCTCTCCATTCTGTGGATACCTGAGCTTTCTGTAAGAGGAAGAGTGGCTAACAGATTCTTTGTAAATGTGCTTCAGAGTAGGAGTTGGGAAAATCTACTTCTTTGTTTTAGGACAGTGATTCTCACACTTTAGTTCATCAACATCCCCTGGAGGGCCTGCTGCACCTAGATTTCTGGGCTCCATCCCCAGAGCTTCGGAGGCAGCAGGTATGGGTGTGGCCTGAGAACTCACATGTCTAACAAGCATTGTGAGAACCACTAATCTGTAGGCCCTGGGGTGATCCTGTTGTGTTTTCTCGCAACAGTGAAAGACACAGAGTTTCAACAATTACAGAAGGAAGTGCTCAACCCCAGAAGATGGAGCACCTTAGGAATGGGTCGGGAGGAAGGCTGGAGAGGTCAGAGGGGTTCGGAGCATCTGAGGTCCAAGACGGCTATCTGATGTCTTGTGGTATCAAGGCCATCCCCTTGAGATACTCAACACAGGATCCAGAGTGGAGCTCAGCATGAAAAACAACACTGGCCATGGAGATGCCCTCTCGGTCAGGCCACTCAGACCGGGATGAGCAGCGACGGCCGCAGGGTGCCAGCGTGGCTTGAGGACCAGGGCCCTCCCTCCCTCCCTCTCTCCCTCCCTCCCTCTCTCCTTGCAGCTGCATGAGCCTAGGTACTGCCCCAATGAAGGGCAGGAAGTCTCCGTTGGTCTTGACTTCTCTCCACCTTAGTCAGGGGAGCATTAAGCCAGGTTTAATTTGATTTAGGAAAAGAATAAAATGTGACCTTTTTTTGCTCTCAAAAAGCTATCAAGTAACCCAGGCTCTTTTTAATGTCTTCTGATGAACCAAATTCCTAGTAACCACTTAATTGTCAAGTTGTGAGTGTGTGGGACACGGGGAGGAGGGTGGGTGAGCATTTGAAACTGAATTTACAGTTTATGGCAGGGTTTTCCAACGGGGGACTGCTTTCTGATTGCTGCATGATTAGCAAAGGGATGGAATGGATGACTCATTCGTGGATTCGAGCTGCACACAATTTTCCAGGCGCTGTGTCAGGAACTGAGGATACAAAGTGGGATGAACGTGGAACCTAGCTCGCTCTCAGATGTTTATTATCGTCTGTCTGAGACAGTCATCGCGCTATAATAAATGTTCATACACCATCCTGTGGGAACCAGAAAGGATGACTAATTCTCTTTAGGAAATATTAGGAATAAAAGACTCTTCCAAAAAGGAAATGATGTGTGGGCTGAGCCTTGCGGGACAACCAGATCACCCGTCAGACATCAGGGATAGAAGAGAAATGGCCACTTAGGCAAAGGGAACACAGTGGACAAAAAAAGAGTAGGGGAGCTTGCTTACAGGGGGAGGATAATGGGCTGAGGGTAGTGCCTATCCGCAGAAGGGATATTGCAGCCGGTGAAGAGACATTGATAATTTGTATACAACAGATGGTGGGATCAATTTGAAGGACCCCATATTCATACTCAGCTGGTGTGAGTAAGTGTAACAGAAGTTTTAAAAAATGTTTATATGTCTCCATCCCTATTGGCTAACCGCTGCCCCAATCCTCCTGAATAAGGCCACCCTGCGCTGCTTGAGACCCCTCCCCTCATCACTCTATCATTTAGCAACTAGAAGGCTAATCCCTGCCACAGCAGGGGCCCTGTACGTATTTCTGCTTTTATGTTTAATATGTCCATTCTTCTCTCTTGGAAATTAATGTATTTGTCTTTCTCTAGTGTCGTCCATTGGGAGCTCAGATCACTGATGATTAATGCTTCTTTTTTAAATTTTATGTATGTATTCATTATATCTTCATTGTTGAGAGTATTACAGATGTAGATGTCTCCCCCTATTTCTTCCAATAGCTCCCCTCCACCTGGTTCCCACCCCGCCCCAGGCCCTTACCACCCTCATGTCTGTGTCCATGGCAATGCATATATGCATATAAGTTCTCTGGTTAATGTCTTCCCATGCCTCCACCACTCCCACCCCTCTGAGATTTGTCAGTTTGTTTTCTTTCTTGTTTTTAAAGCACTTATAGCCATAAATTTCCCCTCTAAGTACTGTTTTAATTGCATCCCACAAAATTTGATATGTGATATTTTAAAAATATATATATTTTATTGATTTTTTCACAGAGAGGAGGGGAGAGGGATATAGAGTTAGAAACATCAATGAGAGAGAGAAACATCGACCAGCTGCCTCCTGCACACCTCCCACTGGGGATGTGCCCACAACCAAGGTACATGCCCTTGTCCAGAACCGAACCTGGGACCCTTCAGTCTGCAGGCCAGCACTCTATCCACTGAGTCAAACCGCTTAGGGTGATATGTGAATTTTTATTATGATTTACTTCAAAGTATAATTTTATAATCTATAACACTCTATAAATGTTAGTTCTTTAATCATGGGTTGCTCAAAAATGAGTTCTTAATTCTGAAACATTTGAGGACCTCGAGGAATCATTCTTTCATTGATTTCTAGTTTCATTCAGTTGCTCAAATTACATGTTCTGTATGATTGCAAGCCTTTGACGTTTGTTGAAACTTGATTTGGGCCCAGCATGTGGCCTGTGTTGGGGAATGTCCTATGTAAACTTGAAGAAAGTGTGCATTTTTGGTTGCTGAGAACAGAGCAAAGACCTTACCCTTAGTAGGTGCCCCTTCTGAGATTTTGCCTGAAATCTGGGCTATTTTTTTATTCTTCTCCACCTGACTAGGCTTGACCTTCAACCCCCATTGCCCATCCGTGTGTAGCTGACATATCTCCTCAGCTGAGTAGCCCTTCAAATCCTATCTGCTGTTGGGTCCCTGACAATTTGCCACCTCACTGTGAGCCTTTAAGATGATCCCAAATGACTCTTGCCTCCTACTCATCATATTATTGTCAAACTCCCCTCTGTTTGAGTGAGGACTGGACCTGAGGACTCACCTCTGAAGAACAGAATATGGCAGGAGTGACGCTTCTGATATTAGGTTATAAAAAGACCTAATACCTTTTACGCTGTGTTCTCTCTCACTCATCACTCACCCTGGCGGAAACTAGTTGCTGAGCTGTGAATTAGCCTTTCAGGCACTTCCACACGGGGAAAGGTCAAGGCAACCACCAATCCTGTGTGTGAACTTTAAACCAGCTTCCTTACCCTCTCACTAAACAAAGCCTTCCTTCAGGTAAAACCACAGCCTCCCCTGATAGCTGGACTGCAGCCTCCTGAGAGCCCTTGAGTCGTTGACATGGTGCTGCACCTGGATTCCCGCCCTACAGAAACTGAGATAATAAGTACTTGTTGTTTTAAATCATAAAGTTTTACACAGATTGTTATTTATCAAGAGGTAACTTATACAGAGAAATAATGAGAAGTAGATGAATTTATGAGATTTTTGGTCTGGGGAGATTTGCTTTTTTTTTTTAAGGAGATGCAAACAGGACCTACTGGACTGGATTATATTGAACGTGCGAAGTGAAGAATTACTCTTGAGTTTAGCTTGAACATCTAAGTGAACAGCTATGCCATTTACTACTAGTAAGATTGAGAAACCTGATGAAAAGTCAGCAGCCAGATAGAACTGCCAAGTCGCGGTTAGTATAAAATTCTGGTGCTCTGAGGATTCAGGGCTTGGAATCAGACTTGGAATAATAATAGTACCAGCCTCACTGGTTGTGAGCACAAGGTGAAATAATGCAGACAAAATGTTTTGCACAATGCATCCAGCTGTCATCTGTAGTAGGTGCAAAAGTTATGTCCTCCAAAAGGTATGTGTCCTTCAAAATTGTGTCCTTCAAAAGGTATGTCCAAGTGCTAGCCCCGGTACCTGTGGACATGACCTTGTTTGGAATGAGGGTCTTTCAGATATAATTAAGATGAAGTCATACTGAATGAAAACAAACCCCAATTCAATGACTGCTGTCCTTCTAA
>PVJC01028789.1:0-22321 GCA_004026665.1 Murina feae | reverse complement strand
CTGACACCCCCATTCATCTGGTTCCCTGACTTAGCTGCCTCTCTATTCAGATGAGGAAACAGGGAGGGGCTGAGAGAACAGGGTGTCCTTGGCCCACCATCCTCCTCAATGAGGTTTTAAGGACCCCACACAAATCTGATGCAAAAAGTTTCTGATTTCAAACCCAATTTGCCCGCCTTTTGAGTTCTCTGTAAATTCATTCTAAGAACGTGTACCCCTAACCGATTTTTGCTCAGTGGATAGAGTGTCCGCTTGCAGACAGAAGGGTTTGCTTTCAGCCAAGGGCATGTACCTTGGTTGTGAGCACATCCCCAGTAGAGGGTGTGCCAGAGGCAGCTGATCAATGTTTCTCTCCCATCCATGTTTCTAACTCACTATCCCTCTCCCTTCCTCTCTGTAAAAAAAAAAAAAATAATCAAATATTTATATTTATATATTTATATTATTTACTAGGGGTCCGGTGCACAAAAATTTGTGCACTCGAGGGGTGGGGGTTCTTCAGCCTGGCCTGTGCTCTCTTGCAGTCTGGGACACCTCGGGGGGGATGTCCACCTGCTGGCATGCCTGGCCAGCCTGGGTGAGGGGCTGAGAGCCATTTTCAGGCTGCCCACAGCCCCTTCAGGGTTCGTGCACTGCGGGATGGGAAGGCTGGTGAGTGCAGGCCTGGACGTTTCCCACTGGAGGGCCCACGATTGCACACACCTGGTGGGCCCACACCACTGAGGGGACACACCTGGCGCAGAGTTGGGTGGCAAGCCAGGGGTGGACGCTGGTGCAGAATCCCTCGGTGGGGCCCTGCTGCTGAGCAAACACATCCGGGGTGGAGCTGGGCAGTAAACTGGCTTCGGATTCTCCGCACTGTGCAGCAGACGCTCCCGCACACCCTGTGGAGGCCCCTGGGGGGCGGATGAAGGTAGCGGACCCTGGATGGGTGTTCCTGGACACCCTGCGGAGGCCCCCATGGCAGAGCCAGGCAGTGGACCCAGGACGGCTGCTCCTGCACACCCTGCAGAGGCCCCGTGCTCCTGCATGCCCCGGGAGGCCCCCAGGGGGTGGAGCCATGCAGTGGACCCAGGACAGGCGCTCCTGGATACTCCTCGGAGGCTCCCGGGGGCGGAGCTAGGCAGCAGACCCAGGACAGCTGCTCCTGGATGCCCTGAGGAGGCCCCAGGCCAGACCCCCCCTTCCACTGAGCTGACACACCTGGCACAGCTATGCCTGCCATCCTTGGAGGCTCCCAGAGCAGAGCCCCCCTGCAAGCCTCCATCTTGGCTGAGTTAATTTACATACAGTGGCTCTGATTGGCTGGTGGGCGTAGCCATGAGCAGAGGCTCAGCCAGCCTAGGCAGGCAGTTGCAACAGAAGCCTTTGGTTTGCTCTAGCTCCATGGCTGGTGGCCGGGTTAATTTGCATACAGCCGCTCTGATTGGCTGGTGGTAACGGTCAATTTGCATGTTTCTCTTTTATTATATTAGCTATTTGATAGGGTTGTTTTGATAATAGCAAATGTGAATAAATGAACAGAACTATTAAATGTACCATAGTTGGCACTTATAAAAATATCAGCCCTTGTTATTGTTATATTGTTATTTCTATAAATAATTAATATCTTAATATAGAAAAGGAGGCATGACAGTGTTAAGACCTTTACTGTCCTGCTCCTCAGTGAAACAAATGAAAACTATAAAAGAAAAGTATTTAAAAGCCTCTGAAAAATTATAATAAAGGCAAAAAGCAAATAAAAAATTTACTCAAAAGTACTTATGAAAAGTTGGTAAGAAAGGCAAGAGTCTGTGATGTTTGAATTAGAACCATTTTCTCATAGCTCACATGGCACTACTATAGGAGCCCCAAATTCCATTTGTAGATATATATACCCAAGAGAAATGAAAACATGTATCTATACAAAAATGTGTATAAGAATGCTTATGGAAGCTTTATTTGTAATAGCCTACTATGGAAATAACCTAATATTCATCAACTGAAGAATGAATAAATAGATTTTGAATCTATAATAACAAAAGCATACTATGCTAATTAGACCAGATGTCCTTCCAGAAGACCTTCTGGATGAAGCTAGGGCTGCTAAGGAAGCCTGGGCCCAGGTGCCAGAGGGAAGCCTCAGGCCTCTGTTATCCATATGATGGAATGTTATTTGCCCATAAAAAGAAATGAAGTAGTAAAACCATAGCTACAAAAAAAGAAAACTACAGACCAATATTTCATATGAACATTGCCACGAAACTCCTCAACGAAATATTAACAAACTAAATTTAGCAGTATATTGAGAGAATTATACAACATGACCAAGTGATGTTTATTCCTGAAATGCAAGGTCTGTTCAATATTTAAACATCAATCAGTGTAATACATCAGATTAACAGAATGAAAAACTCCCACAGATATAGTAATGTCTATTATTACGGCTATTACTTTAAAAAATGGAAAGCAAAAATGTTGGTTAGGTTGTAGAGAAATTGAAATGCTTGTGCATTGCTTTTGGGAATGTAAGCTGGTGGAGCCACTGTGGAAAAACAGTTGGCAATTTCTCAAAAGGTTAAACATGGACTCACCATATGACACCTCTCCATCAGTAGCTGACAGATCTGGCAGGCAGACAATCAGTAAGGATGTAGTTGAGCTCAACAGCACCATCAATCAACTGGATCTAATTGACATCTACATAACATTTCATCCAACAAAAGCAAAGTTGTTGCTTTTCCAAGCTCACACACCTGAGCCATAAAACACACCTTAACAAATTTTAAAAATAATAGCCATTATAATAGGTGCAAATTGGCATCTCATTGCCATTTTGATTTGATTTCCCTAATGGTTAGTGATGTTTTACATCTGGGATTTCCTTTTGAGGTGATGAAAATGTTCTAATATTGTGGTAATAGTTACAAGAATCTGTAAATACTTAAAAACCATTGAATTTCCCTGGCCAGGTGACCCAGTTGGTTGGAATTTCATCCCCTGCACCAAAAGGTTGCGGGTTTCATTCCTGATGAGAACACATACCTAGGTTGCATATTTGATCCCCAGTAGGGGCATATATAAAAGACAACTGATTGATGTTTCCCTCTCACAATGATGTTTCTTTCTTTCTTCCTTCCCCTCTCTCTGAAAATCAATAAACATATGCCCTTAGGTGAAGACTTAAAAAAAGCAAAAACTAAAAACATTGAACTGTCTATTTTAAGTGGTATGAGAATTGTATCTCAATGAAGCTGTTACACAATGGAAAAAAGAGACAAGGGGGAAAAAGAAAGCTTACTGCCCTTGCTGTTTGGCTCAGTGGGTAGAGCGTCGGCCTGTGGACTGAAGGGTCCCAGGTTCGATTCCAGTCAAGGGCATGTACCTTGGTTGCAGGCACATCCCCAGTAGGGCGTGTGCAGGAGGCAGCTGATCAATGTTTCTCTCTCATTGATGTTTCTAACTCTCTATCCCTCTCCCTTCCTCACTGTAAAAAATCAATAAAATATATTTTAAAAAATAATAAAAAAGAAAGCTTAGTATTTCTCTGTGCATGATGACATAAACATGTGATGATACAGATGTACTGCCACACCTAACTCTGAAGAGAAAAACTGCTACCATGCACGACTGAAACATCTCAGGGGGTGGGAAGGGAAGTACATATTGGCCAACTCTTGAGAAGCCTGAGGGTGATTCTTTTGCTGGGAAAAATATTCATAGGTTTGTGGAGAACAAATGAAAGAGAGATGAAAAATGCTACTGAGAAAACGAGTTTCATTCTTAACGAAACAGGAGAAATTTTGGTGAGCTGAAACCATAAAGTCTTAGAAGAAAACATAGGGGTATATCTTTGCTATCTTGAATTTGGCAGTGGATTCTTACATATCAACAGCCAACACACCCACACAATAGATAAACTGGACTTCATCACATTTAAAAAGGTTTGTGCTTTAAAGGACACCATCAAGAATTTGAAAAGTAAATATACAGAATGGGAGAAAATATTTGCAAATCACATAGCTGATAAGGAGCTAAGATCTAGAATATATTAAAGAACATTTACAACTCAAGGACAAAATGACAACCTCGTTAAATCTTTATCTTCCTGTGGGTTCTAATCAGCCCTTCTATGCAAAAGGGAGCAGAGTTTGGAGAAGTTGGGTCACACAGTAGATGAGAGTCTGATGTTCTTAAGCCTCAGTCTCCTCAGCCTCTTGCTCAGGTAAGGGCTGGGGAAAGAATTGAACTGCTGGCCAGAGTGAAGGTACAGGGTTTCCTAGCCAGAATGTGAAGTCCAGGAAGGGAGTGTTTGCTAAACTCTTAGGTGAGTCACTTTCCTTCATTGGGCCTTAGGAGTGAGGAGAAATAGGCTCAGGACTTCGACAGCCCTTTCCTGCCAAACACTACTGGCTCTCAGAGAATTTGCCTCTATTACCAAGCCAGATTTTGGGGGGTTGTGTGGGCAGCTGGCCCCCAAGGACAGAGATTTTGAGGTTTTGAATGGTTCCAGGTGGTTGGGTTAATATCATGCTCCCCTTCCCTCTCCTGTGAAAGAGGAAGCCTGCCTCTAGGAAACCCCAAACCCCACTTATTACTGTACCCCAAGTGGAGGCAGGGCTTGCTAGGGATGCTGTGGCACCTGGAGCCCCCCAGAGCCTGGGTCACCCAGGTGTCTCTGCTTAGAACCCACTGGCCCTGGAGGACTCAGATCTGTGAAGAGATGAGGTGGGCTGTGTCTCCTACCTTTCCCCGGTCCCAGAACCCAGGGATGTGGCCTCCATTGAGGGGGAGTGTGGTGGGGAAGGGGTAACATAGGAGCAACCAAATGTTAGCTGTTACTGCTATTATGTTATTACTATTGTATGAATAATTAAATCATACCTTAAGATAGAAAAAGAAAGCTTAGTACTTTTCTGTGGATGATGGCACAAAAGCACAATGAAATGAATGCTCTGAGAAGAAAACCTGCTGCTGGGGACAACGGGAGTCTCCAAGGGAAGGAAGATCTGTGACAAGAGTCAACCTGGATGGCCTACATCCCTGCTAATGAAGGCTGGTCCACAGGGCACAGCAGCAGCAGCAGCGCCTGGGGGAGTATGAGAAATGCAGAATCTCAGGTCCACACTCCAGATCTACTGAGTATGGATTTGTCTTTTAACAAGATCCCCCTTGCACAGTGTTCAAGAGAACACCGGAGAACGCACAGCTAAATTAGCACATGCCACAGAAGTCTGGGGGAGGGGGGTGACGGTGGAATGGAAGACCATTCTAGGATCCCCTAGGAAGGAATAAAGATTACATGACCCTGACAAAGGTTTCAGTCCCAAGGGTGGGAATTTTCCTGAGGATTCACATGGCTGGAAATCAGGGATTTGGTGGGAGGATTTTGCCAAGATCCTATTGTTACAGCGTAACCTTGCTTCATGTTATTTGAACATATTTGGTTAACTCAGTATTTAGTCTCATTCACTCACTTCATACAGTTCCAGGATATTTGGAAAGTTAGCGTAACAACTAACACGGTAGCTTGAATTCTAACACAATTCTCAGTGATCCCCATGGACATTCAAGTTCAAGAAGCAGTGGGAGACATGACACTCAGGTAGACAGAAATGGATGATCTAAAGAAATTCTTGGAGAAAAATAACAAAAATACTATAATTATCTGTTGTTTGGTAGGAAGATCTTGTGCTCCACAACAGGTAGGAATACCATTTTTCAGTCAAATCAGAATATAAAACTGAGAATAGTATTTAATTGAATAAGTTTATGCCAACATGGCTAATTAAAAAATGTCCTGTGATACCACATTGGCATCACAAAGAAAAAAAATCAAAAACAAAAACAATGTTTTTTTGCCCCCAAATCTTTTATTGTTATAGCAATAGGGAAGGGAAGTTGGGCTTTGCACCCAAAAAGTAAAGTGGTGTGTCTCAATTTTTGTTTCTGCCCTACCTTGTGCTCCTGTTTCCTAATTTAAATGGAATACTAATGTTTCCTCTTACCATTCATGACTATGGAAAGTATCAGTGTAATAATGCTTGTGAACATGCTTTGGAAACTAAATGTTGTGAATTATTTTTTTAATGTTTTTATTGATTTTTTTTTTAGAGAGAAAGGAAGGGAGAGGGCTAGAGAGAATCATCAATGTGAGAGAGAAACATTGATCAGTTGCCTCCTGCACATCCTGGGGGATCAAACCCAAAACTTGGGTATGTGCCTGACCAGGAATCAAACCGATGACCTTTTGGTGCACAGGACCTATGCCCAGCCAACTGAGCCACACTGGCCAGGGCGTGTTGTGTGTTATTTTAAAAGCCACTGATTATTACCTTTTCCTCTGTTCTAATGATGACTGTAAATCAACTGGCATGCATGGTCTTCCTTTCTCCAAGAGCTCTCTCCATGCAGACCTGCTTGTCTTGTGTGTTTTTTCATGGAGAACGTAAGATACTGAAGCCAAAGTGTTATTACAGAGTTAGCAGAAGCAGCGTGCTACTGTTTATTCCCACATCTCAAATCTTCTCATTGAGCTTTTCCATTCTGCCGCATGGAATGGGAAGTGTTTCCCAAACACTATTGTTTGCAGTTATAATCCTTTACATTTTCCTGGCTTCCAGACCCACCGCATCTTTGCGCCAAAATCTGGAACACACACCGGAGACTATTTCATTTGTGGTGCCTTCCTGTTCATGCTTTTGGATGGTTGCCTTTACACAGCACACACAGCTCATTTAGGCATTAACATTTCAGGAAACACACACGGGCATTTTAAATGAAGTAGAAATTAGAAAACTCTGCTGTTCTTAGTTACTCTTTTCTCCCAAATTTGAAAAGAAATCACTGTCAAATTACCCAAGTCACAGCTATCCTTTTAAAACTCCCCTAGTTGTTGTCAGTATTCTGCCAAACTCTCTGTTTCTATCCCCTTAGATAGAAGTTATGTCCCTCTGGAGCAACAGTGGGGAGAAAACTAAAGCATGCTAGGTTCAGAGAAAACAATTCTCTGAGGCACAAAGAACTCCTTCCCCCAGCACTTGGCTCCTACTTCTGCATTATGGCTCTTGTAATTGTGTCTGTGTGAATCCATGTTGCACCGACCCAATTTCTTAATTATAGTTATCAATCAATATAAGTTGGTTGGTTGACTTATTGATAAAGAATCCCTCCAACAAAGAAAGGGTGATAGGAGTTTCCAAGGCTACGAAGAGACCCAGCAAGGGTCTGGATAGTATCCGTGGTTTTCTCCACACAATGTATTGAATGGGAACCAAACTTACGTTTTGCTTTAGATCAGGTGGGCCATAATGTACTATTGCTCATTAAAAATAAAGTGGTACATCACAAAAAAGCAACGCTAACCTATTTGGGAGTGGTTAACAAATAAATAGAGTCTCACATATTCGCTACCACATCGGTAAGCACTTCTGACCGGAAGAGGAAGCTGGGGTGCTCACTCTCTTGCCTGAAACAGTTTAAATGGAACAGTTGATCCTTGAACATGGGTTTGAACTGCGGGGGTCCACTTACTTGCAGAATTATTTTTAAATAAATGCTGTAATTTTTTCCTTATGATTTTCTTAGTAACATCATTGTCTTTCCCCTATTTTAATTTACTGTAAGAATAGAGTACATAATACATGTGACATACAAGGTATGTGTTAATTGATTTGTGTTATCGGCAAGGCTTCCAGTGAACAGAAGGCCATTAATTCAGTGGACCCTCCACATTCGCCGATGCTCAACTTCAGACTGAAATTTTGATCCACAGTTGGTTGAACCCATGGATTCCAACTCATTAATACAAAGTACCAACTTTAGTTAAATTTCTGGGAAGTAAAAGTTATACAACCCATTTTTGACTATACAGGGGATCAGGGGGCTAGAAAACCCTAACCTCCACGTTGTTCTAGGGCCAATTGTATTTTCTTATTAAAATTAGTGATGGAAGGAGACCTGCCTGGAGATGGTGAACACACAACACAATATACAGATGATGTATTGTAGAATGAGACACCTAAAACCTATATAATTTTATTAACCAATGCCACTCCAATAAATTTAATGCAGATAAAACACAATAAAAATGATCATACAACTAAAATACTACTTAAAATAATAAAATAACAATAATAGAATGTTTAACAACCTGGTGTATTAGGGTTCTTGAGAGAAACAGAACTAAAACGTGTGTGTGTGTGTGTGTGTGTGTGTGATTTATCTTAAGGATTGTCTCACATGATTGTGGAGGCTTGGTAAGTCTGGGATTTGCAGCATGAGTCAGCAGCATGACACTCAGTGAAGAGTTGCAGGCTGAGCCCAAAGTCCTGCTGCTGACAGAATTCCTTCTCACTCAGAGGAGGTCAGTCTTTGTTTCATTAAGTTCTTCACTGACTACTGAGGTCCTTTCACATTATGGAGAGAATCTTCTTTACTCAAAGTCCATCCATTTAAATGCTAATCTCCCTTAAAGAAAAAAAAACAAAAAAACAACTCCCTCACAGAGACATTCAGAATTCAAGACCTGGACATCATGGTCCAGCCAATTTTACACAAAAAGTGAACCATCACAAGGTTAATCAGATTTTTAAAAAGTATTTTTATTGGTTTTTAGACAGAGAGGAAGGGAGAGGGAGAGAGAGAGAAAGAAAGAGAAACATCAATTGGCTGCCTCCTGCATACCCCCTACCAGGGATCAAGCCCACAACCCAAGCATGTGCCCTGAATTGGATTGAACCAGCAATCTTTTGGTGCATGAGAGCATGCCCAACCTACTGAGCAACACTGGCCAGGTTAATAAAAATTTAACTAATTTTAAGAATTCTTGTTAGTTGATTTTATATATAATTTTACTGATTTTTTACAGAGAGGAGGGAAGAGGGGTAGAGAGGTAGAAACATCGATGAGAGAGAAACATCGATCAGCTGCCTCCTGCACACCCCTTACTGGGGATGTGCCCAAAACCAAGGTACATGCCCTTGACTGGCTTTGAAACTGGGACCCTTCAGTCCAAAAGCCGACACGCTACCCACTGAACCAAACTGGTTAAGGCGAGGTTTTATTTTTAATCAGCTACATCTCATTGAGACATCACATAGCCTTCTCTTTCCTTATTTCAACTCCACCTTTTGTTTGGCTTGTGTTACTTCTCCCCCCGCAACCCGCACACACTCTGATCCTGACTGCGACCAAGCTTGGAGGTTAGCCTGTATGAAGAAGGGGGTGCAGTTTGCACTGAGTTCTTAGAAACTTACTTTCTGTAAAGATGTCATGATGTTACTGTTCTCTAGTCCCCCGGAGCTTTTGTACCTTTTCATTTTGAGTTGCAGCCACAAGGAAGTTAAGATGATGAATGTGAAATGGAAATTTTCTGGTTCAGATACAATTATATGCTTTTCAGTGGCTTATTTTTTTTTAATTTTAGTAAATAAGCATTTAGCGGAGTCAGGTAGTAGAACTAATGATTACAATTTTGCCTCAAACAACAGAGGAGACAAATACTGTAATTATATGAAGTACAAATCAAATCACCTAATTAAATAGAGAAGGAATAGCTGTAATAATTGCCGAGGTTTAGACTAGTTAACAGTGCACAGAAAAAGATCCCATAATTTTAAGAAATACATCCATGCTGATTTATCAAGAGGTAAATATAATAAACAAGTGAATGTTTACTTAAAAAAATACAAGCTTCATCTATAGTAAATAACTTCAAATGGTTTTTCAGACTTCCTTATCTCTATTTCTTTTTAAAAAATATATTTTTTTATTGATTTCATAGATGAAGGGAGAGGAAGAGAGAGATACAAACTCAATGATGAGAAAGAATCATCAATTGGCTGCCTCCTGCACACCCCTACTGAGGACTGAGCCCACAAACTGGGCATGTGCCCTTGATCAGAATCAAACCAGGGACCCTTCAGTTCACAGGCCAATGCTCTATCCACTGAGCCAAATCGGCTAGGGCTCTCTATTTCTTTAGAGAATTGAAAACATATATGTAAATGATCCATTTTATAGGAAAAGAATATTAATACATAACTGTACAAATTCAATACTTCTTTGTTCATGTCCAAACTCCAGGAAGCCTCAGTGATTACTGCCAGCTCATGATAGCTACATGATGTGCAAAAGCTCAGCTAGCTCTCAGCCACTTACTTCCTCCGTTTTTTGGCACCACGGTTGACATATGGCTTGTCCTGTGTGTTCTGGTGAGTTCCCAGAAGGGCTTCATCTGCCTGCCCAAGACTCAAAGTCTATCCGAAACAGAAATTATGCCTTCCATCTCTACTGTCTCTTTCCATTCCTACACCATTTACTGAAAGCATTAATCATTCCATGTGTGAATCTGTGTGTGTGTGTGTGTGTGTGTCCATGTAAGTGTCACACTCTGCCCTTTGCCAGGAAAGATCAAATGGGTCCCACCATAGTGTTGTGGGAAGCCTTTGGAGCTGGCCTCATGGCATCATGCAATGCACTAGCCAGCCTGGACTTTTACATCTAATTATTTCCTCACAAAATCTCGATAAAAACATGACAACTCTCAAGGTCCCTTCGTCAAAGAAAGCTCTGTGTTGAACGGTCGGATTACATTCCAAATTTTCTTTACCATTTCATCTTCATCTCCTTAAAGTGTTAAAGAGAATTTCCATGGGGAATTCTCACCTTGTCACATTCCCCACAGCAGAGAGTTCAGGGTTTCTATTGTCGTCCTCATCCTACCTGCTCTGGCTCAGTGGGTATCCTTACTCCAACTTCTATAAGGAAATTGCCAAATCCAAGCAATTTTCCTGAATTTCATCATATCCCACCTTGGAGTCTTCGTGTGTCTTCACTCTTTATTACTTTGGCTGGATCCCATTGTCTCCAACTCTTCCCAGACTTCTCTCTTCAATGATCAAACATTAATGTATTCCTCTTCATTTATAAACTTGCTCAGTCACTCCCACCCTAAAATCTATTCTAGTGCTCCTGGGAACATGTCCTCTCTTTTCTGTAATGGCTGAATGCCTTCTATTATGTTTTCTGTACTCTTTCAGACCCCCCCCCCCAATTTTGGTGTTTGTCCCACCATTTTTCTAAAACTGCTCTTTCAATCGTTTCCAGCAAGTTTAAAACTAATCAAAAAAATAACCCAATAAGGTAATTATTTTTCAGTTCCTAGCCTTCCTGAGGTTTCAGCAACATAGCAGGCTATTTGGAACATTCTTGACCTGACATGTATTCTTCTCTTAGTTCCGCTAAACTATGAACTTCTGAAACTCTTCCTGCTTCCACTAGCGTCCCTGTTGCTATTTCCTTCACTAGTTCTTCACACAGTTTTGTAGTCTAATGGAAAGAGCAATGGTTTGGCAGGACAACTGAACTCCAATCTTTGTCTTTCAAAACTCATTTTTTAAACTGGAGATTGCTTACTCTGGGTGGTTCTTGGCTTTTGTAGCTGTAGAACAGGGTAGTCTGCACTTTAACGGTGCTTTACTAAATCTTAAGAATCCCTTTCATATTTCTTGGCCACCATCATGATTCCAAACACAACAGCTACACTGTATTCCGGTATATGGATTCGGTACCCACAACAGATTTCCATTTCCAGGGAAAGATCTGAGTCTGGAAACGCAAGTAATTTGGACAACTGAGTCCAGAGACTGTTAGCCTAAATGAGTTGATAGATATCATTTCCAAAGATCCCGTCTGATGAGAAAAAAGATGCCCTTGCAACTGGACAATAGGGATGCTGGGCATACCATCTACTGGGATGGTATTCACTCTGGTGACCCATGTTCTCCACATGGGATGGGGCGCAGTGCTGGGAGGTGGGGGTGGTATCTGTACCAGTAAAAGCACTTTGCTATTGGTGACCTAGGATTCACCTCTAAGATCACCTTTGATTCTAAATGTAAAAATTCAGTATTGATTTTTTGGAGTCGATATGAGAAATATGTGGGATGATATTTTTAAAGCAGTTAGCACAGTACTTGGCGCACAGAGATCAATTTACACATTTATTCGCTTTCCGTGCATTCTCTGTGACATTAAGTGAGGGCATGCCAGAGTGCATTTTACCAGGCCCACACCCAGGATAGTGGCCACATACTAGTTAAATATATTAATAGTCCAATTTCTGTTGATTCATTTTGCAAATCCAAGACACGGAAAGGGGGCTCAATAAGCAGGAAGGAACATTGGGAGAGGCATTTACAATGATCTAGCTATGAGGACTTTGCCTATGTTTCAGTGAGGGAAAAGGGTAAAAAAGACCTTGCCTCCTTCCATCAGAGCTCCTGCTTTCTAACTTTGGAAGCCTGTCCACCCTGGAAGCAGCAAGGATCTCACTTCTACTCTGCAGGGACACTTCCTCCCTGCAGGGAAGTCTTTGTTTTATTTCACAACCTGCCTGCAGGGAAGATAATCCTTGTGGTTTCTCCTATATTTATTTCCCCTGAAAATTGCTGCCAGGACTCCTCAGTTCTGTGCAGTGAGTCATTATTTTTGTCACATTGCAAATATCAGCAACACCTAGATGATTCCACTTAAAATCAAAAGAATGAAAAAAAAAAAAAGAAAGAAAGAAAAACCAGAGACACAGCCCAAACCTCAAACAAAGAATTAAATGTCCCTGAAATCCCTGCAGCAAGCTTGCTATTATTTTTATACAGGGAAATGGACCACGGTCTGCAATGCAGTAGTGGCCACATTCCTGATTTGCTTAGGTTTGTTTTAAATGAATTTCTACCCTTACTGTGCATTTAAGTGTGAATGACGGTGAGCGGGAGAGCAGCCGTGGCCATCAGCACCATTCTCAGGCTCTGGTTCTTTAAGAAGTTGGACACTAAGCTTAAAACCAGCGCAAAAGATGCTAATTTCATTACTTCTCCTTCTGCTAAATTTTATCATGACAATTGTAGAGTGGGACGTGCCACAGTTTTAAAGTCTCTTACATTTTATTAAGCACTTTCATGTGTACTACTAGGTCTGGTCCCATCATGTAAAAGAGATAAGGCTGGATTAAGCTCTTTATCGTCAGATAAAAACACATGATGACTCAGAAAAGCGAAATGTGTTGTCTACAATCCCTGAGCTAAACACACACACACACACACACACACACACACACACACAGAGCTGGAGCTCAAAACCAAGGATCCTATGGCTGAATCTGGAGCTTTGCTCACCAAAGGTCTCCTGTCTTTCACAAGAGCCTCTACAAACAGACACGCTCCTCCTGATGGTGACACCCTGCTGAGACCATTGTAGGCATTTGCCTTTCTTCCTCCTCTCAACATCCAGGACTCTCTTCCCATCCAACACTGCCCCCTTTGTTCTATATTTGCGGGAGGGGTAGAGGAGTCCTTGATTGGCTCTGCACTTCTATGATTGATAGCGGATGTATGGACTGAAAATTGCATCACCCCAAATTTTTTTGTTGTATCACAATCCTCCCCACCCCAATGTGATGCTATTTGGAGGTGGGGCCTTGAGGAGACAACTAGGTCGAGATGAGGTCATAGGGATAGGACCTACATGAGGTTAATGCTCTTATAAGAGACACCATAGAGTGCTGGTTCTCTTTCTCTCTCTTTCTGTCTCTCTCTCTCCTCCTCTGCCATATGGGGACATATTAAGAAGGACTAGAAGAGATGTCTTTCCAGAACCAGACCATGCTAGCACCCTGATTCCAGGCTCTCCAACTTCAGCATGTGAAAATGAACTTCCTGTTGTTTAAGCTGCCCAGTCTTTGATATTTTGTTTGGCTGCCCATTCTGACTAATAGGGTAGATTAATGTATTTCCTTTCCTGGTTTGTCCATTTCCTTTGTAACAGAACTAACTCATAGATGTGCATGCTTTAATCTAGAGCCATGGGCACTAGAGGCACCATGGTAGAGCGCACAATCTACTGAGGGTTCAGGCTGGTCTGATCATAGTGGGGATCTCTCCTTGGCTCATACAGTAAGTTAATACTCTAAGGTGAGCTGTGCTTTCAGCTGCTGCCTTTCTCTCGCCCCCTCCCTTCCCCATCACAACAGCTCCCAATGAATTAAAGACGGGTCCACAGGTGACTAGAAGCTGGTTAAGGAGTGCTAGTCCTGGTTCAACCGTTTGGTCATCTGTGATTGTGGGGTCATTTACTCCCTGGGCTTCAGCTCTTCACTGGTAAAGCATGAGATTAAACTAAATCGTTTTCTAAACCTGTTTCTCTTTTAAAAATAAACTCCTGTCTTCAAATGTAAAACATATAATCTAGGTCATTAATATATAAACTGTAAATATAGTGCTCTCTTTCTCTTTTCTAAAGAGTGACTTGCTATGAGGGCAGGAGCTGGCTATAAAGGAAAAAGCAGGAGATATGGGACTGAGAGAGATTTTAATCTATTTTTGTGTGCATCTGTTTAGCAAGCATTTATTAAGCTTTGTAAGTATGGTCTAGGATGCAAAGATATTGCAAGACCCTATTTCCACTTCGTGTTTATGGGAGAAAGGCATCTATGGATCAATAACTAAAACACGAGTGGAAATGACAAAGGGCCTTTGCACGCTTCAGCTGAAGTGCCGAGGCAGTCCCTCAGTGAGCCATGAGAGAGACGGCAAAGCAGGCAGGCAGAGCGGGGAGGCAACACGGCAGCAGTTGGTCTGCTTACTAAATTATTAGAAGGCATACAATTTCCCTGTTGAGTGTCACTTCTGAGTAATGACTTACATATTTAAAAGAGTGAATGGAAGGGGCAATGGGTGTTCAGTTACACGGAGACTGCCTTCATGTCAGAAGATCATCCCACCCTCTCTGCAATGTCTGTCCTTGCTCTTGCTCAGAAGATCCTCAATGGAACTTTCTCCCCATATTATTCAGATTGGCCGTCTGTATTGATCAAATTTATCAAGGAGTAGCTAGAGAACTCCTTTATTTTAGTATGCCCTGAGAAAAGTCTTCCTTCATGGATCCAGACTTCTAAGTGGAATTTTACAGCAAAAGAGTCTGGTAGTATTTTAATTAACTCGGCTAAGCCTCCCTATTACATCCAGGAGCAGGAGTTTTCAGGTTCATTTCATTTCCTTAATTACAATGATAAGGCCCGATCAAAATTCTGATATAGCACCCAGTTAGCAGTCAACATGCTGCTTGCTGCTTTAGGTGGAGATGTGGCAGTCTTTGCTAATCTGCTCACAGAACGTCAGATTTGCTAAAGGTGCTTGTAGGGAAGGGCTTATTGCTTACACGGAGCTGCTTGGTATTTCTAGACCTGGGTGAACTTTTGATTCACGAGGCTGGAATTATTTCAGCTCCAGAGGGATTCTAGACCACTGCTGTGGTCACAAGGCATTCTTATCATGAGGGAATGTTGAAAACGCTCATGAACAAAAATTAATTCTAGACTGTATAAATAACAATACGAATAAAAAGCATTTGCTGAGCAAAAAGGAGCTGTAGCCCCAGAAACACATATTCAGGTAGCAACCTAAATTGTGTTCCACGGAAACAAAGGGGAGGCTGCCTTGTATGTCGAAAGGTCTATTTCATGGAAATGAGGAATCCAACTTGTGCAGTAATGATTGGCAGGAGACAATTTATGCAGTTCTGATTGGACAGGGCAGGTCTCGGTCCATTGGTAGAAAGATGAAACTAGGGTTTCCCTGCAGTTGTTGTCTCAGATGGTGTAAACAGCTGGGTACAGTGCAGAAAGCCGAGTTCAGTCTGAGCATCTTCTCAGTGTCCAGAGTACATTTGGAGCCCCTTTCAGCAAATGGCCGCTGGAGTCTTATTATTCATAAAATTTGGGCCCTAGATTGAGCACGGGGAGTCCATTTTAACAGATAAATTCCTCCTCAGGGGGTTCACATCAAATGAATCTTTCTTCTTGGGAAATGTTTCATCTTTAATCAAACACCTGATTAAAGGGAGAAAATGCAACCATTTAAATAGTCCCCTTGCTTATTAAATTACCTCTCCTGTACTTGAGAGCGTGAGGTAGTGTAGAAAGGTTTCTTAACACATTTGATCAGATAATTCTTTGCTTTGGGAGTCTGTCCTGAACATTATAGGATGTTTAACTGCAACTTTGTTCTCTACCCCCTAGTTGATAGTGCCATCCTTCTCCCACATGTGGCAATGCAAAAAGTCTCCAGACATTGCCAACCATCACCTGAGGCATAAAATTGCCCCTGGCAAAGATCCATGGGTTATAGGGTTAAGTGTATAACTCTGGGATCAGGTTATTTTACGCCCAGGACCCTCCTGTAGGGGCTCTAACCTTGGGCACTTAAACCCTGGATGTTCACGTATGTAGGAAGGGACCAGTGCACCCTCTGCATGGCATTGCTGTGACATATAAAAAGTTCTTAGAGTTGTGCTTGGTGCATAGTAAACACGTAATATATATCTACCATTTATTCATAGTCCAGATGATCTACATTTTACAGATTTATTTATACAGAAACAAGAATAATTAACCATAAAAAGCAGAGACAGACAGTTTCCATACCAAAGTTTACAAATGCTTAATGTCCTACTTTGGTAAAAGACATGTTCCAGTTTGAAATAATAGACATAGCTGCACATTCTATTTGGCAATAGATAATCTTCTCTTTGTCCCTCAGCATTCTCCTGGAAAGAAAGGCATCACCTGCCCCATAGGACTATATTATACTGTTGAAAGCCATCTAATCTAGTCAAGACTGAAAAATAATACCAGACTCCCCCTAGCCCTGCCTGCTTTCCTACCTTCCATCCTTCCTTCTTCCTCCCCCCTTCCTTTTTCTTTCCATGTTTGAATATCAAAAACTTTATTTTTATTGATTCTTATTCTCAAAGAACAGTGATTCTCAAACAGCTAAGAGCTTGTTAAGACACAAGAACAGAATTACCCTGATTCAGTAGGTCTGGGGGTGGGACCCAAGAGTTTGCATCTCTAGTAAATTCCCAAGTGATCCTGAGGCCGATGCCTTTGCTTTCTGACAACTCTGGGAACTAATGTCACACTAGTTATTGCTAAGCTCTAGAACAGTGACTCTTGATCTTAAACAGGCATTAAAATCTCTTACAGGGCTTTTACAGGTGTCCCTGGGCCTCACATCCCAGAGTGACTGATTTCATACATTGAGAACCACTGCTCTAGAAAGGTGTGGCAGCCTGGAGAGTTTTAAAATAAAACCTAAGGCCCACGTCCCAGCCCAGTCCAGTTAAATCAGAACCTCTGTGGCTCATAAGGCTCCATGTGGGATCACCATGTAGCCAAAGTTGGGATGTGATTAAAAAACAGGAAGAGAAAATTACAAACTCTAGGACTGCAAGAAGGGAATTTTGTCTGTATTATGTTCAATTCTAAACCAAAAAAGCAATTCAGAGTTTTTGATATTAATATGATGAACATATATCTAGTCCTGTCTACCTTCAACTAGCGATATATTATAAAGACTTATAGGTTCTGGGGGCTAGGAGGGATGTTGAAAAATAGTGTTTAGGTTGAAAACATGGGAAATTTGAGGCCATCTGAAGCTAAAGTCAGAAGTAGATTTTTAAAAAATATATATTTTTATTTATTTCAGAGAGGAAGGAAGAGGGAGAGAGAGAGATAGAAACATTAATGATGAGAGGGAATCATTGGTGGGCTGTCTCCTGCATGCCCCCTATTGAGGATTGAGCCCACAACCTAGGCATGTGCCCTTGACTGGAATTGAACCTGGGACCCTTCAGTTCACAGGCTGATGCTTTATCCACTGAATGAAACCAACAAGGGCAGAAATAGATTTTTAAGAGATCAGACAAATGCATGATTATTCAGAACATTTTAAAAGATAAATATTTTCAGAGGCATCTTTGACTATGACAGATAGACAGTCTGGGTATTTTATATTCTTTCTCTTGATTCCTGTTGAGAAGAATAGAGGGATTTGACTCTAGATGACACTCCTGACTGTTTAATGATTGAGCCTATTATCCTCAAATAGAAATCACTCTTTTCATTTTTCTACAAGATTTTGGAAATGCCTTGATCTTATTTCTTTCAGCACTACTTGGTCTAGTAATCAAATATAGAAGTCAGAGGTATGCTCAGTACTTCTGGATTATACAGCAATGGATTCTAGGAACTTGGGTGAGAGGACCAAGGAAACAATGTACTATTGAGATGGAGGAAGAGCAGCCTGAGGCTGGCCTAGGTATGCCATCTGAGCATGCCACCCGAGCTTTGAGGTCAGGGATGACCCTTAAGGAGTCTACCTGGTAAAGACAGAGAAAAATGGTGGTTTGGATCTGTCTGGCTCTGAGACCAATCAGAGAGTGGCAGTGGTCAGCTGGTGCTCGGTTGTTGGTACCCACACACAAGACACAAGACAACATTACCTCTTTGAGAATGATAGAAAATTTCTTTCCCTCAACTGTAATTACAGCAATTTAATTAAAAACCTGCCCTGTTAGTTTTTATATACTACCATCTTTTGAGGAATGTGGGGAAAGCCCCTTGAAAACATAAAGCTCTCTAAGTTTCATCATTCAATGTCGCATTCAGAGCTCCTCACGCCACACCCCATCAGGTCCTAGACTGGACCCCATAATACTTAATGTCTCCCTTATGCCATTTTGGGTTCCTTGGAATTGGGTACACCTGTAATCCTCCACAACTTCCTTCCCGTCTCAGTCCTTGGGCATTATTCCAGTTAATACCTCCATCTGACCATTATCGACCTCACTAGATTTCTCAGGTTTCCTTGGCAGGTTCTTCTTCAGTTTGGTTGTGTATTGGCAGAGCTAGTATAGCCTTCTCTTCTCCCTGCTCCTGGAACCACTCTGGTAAGTCTGCGTGCCTGGTGGCTAAGGTGAGTAGATTGATTTTTATGTATCAAATTCAACTACATTTCTTGCTAAATAGGCTTTTAATTTATTACAGCAGGAGAGTGGTGAGGAATCAAAGAAGCACCTTACCAATGAGAATTTTTCTCATGTTTTAAAGGCAGTGCTTCCGCCACCCCACCCCCAGCATTGCATCTAACTAAAGATAATGATGCTGAGCAGTGGCCGATTTTGAAAGTAGGATGTGATTCCTATTTGCGAGTAGTTGAGAGAAGTCAATCTAGCTTCCCATCCCTGCTTCCCACAGGGAAAAGGCCAAAGAGAGAAGAATATATAAAGCAAACATTCCTAGATCATGTTCTTAACAAGTACCAGGTATAAAGCAACTTTGTTTTGCCTTAATTTAAAGTGAAGATTGTTATGAATATCTTCCCAAAAGGCCATTTGGAATCCCATGATTATTGAAGTAAAAACGAGGTCGACTTTATGAAAAAGTCAAATAACAGAAACATGTTATAATAAATCAAAGGGGTTTGGTTATGCAGTGGTTTTCCCATAAGATTTCTCAGAGCCCTGGTGTTACTGAGTTGCTTCAGGTGGGGAGATGTGATGAAAAGTGTGTGGTAGGGAGATGGCATTCTATCAGTTCACATTCCCACCAAGCCAACAGAGCTACTCTGCTTTCTTTGTCTTCATATGTGAGATATTTAAATAGACCGAAATGCTTTATATGACCTTACGTGCTGATTAGTTTTAATCATTTCTATGAAAGGTTTTGCATTGGCTCCAGGCCTGAGCAAGAAGGACTAGCATTTCTCAGTGGCTGGTAAACTGGTTAAGTAGGTTTAACCTGATAGAAATGCCAAGTCCATAAGAGACAACTGTGGGACAGTGAAGGATGAAAGGGACCCTCAGCCAGATAAAGGAGTAAGCCATATAACTCCCTGTGACTGGGTGGGTCACATGCCTCTTTAAGGCTCCAGAAAATGACAACCTCCAGTTGAAGTTTGAAATTAGTTTTCTGATACTTCATCCTAATATTTTTTCTCAGGAGCTGAAATTTCAATAACCTTCTTTTATTTTTTTAATTGATTTCAATTATGAGACAGAATCACTCATCCTGCCTCCTGCATGCCCCCTACTGGGCATCCAGCCCACAACCCAGACATGTTGCCTGGATAGGGAATTGAACTGTGACCTCCTGGTTAATGGGGCCATGCTCAAACCACTGAGACACACTCACTGGGCTCAATACCTTTTTAAAAATATGTGTTTGTGTTTTTTTGTTTTTTTGTTTTTTTTTACTTTCTTTTAAAGAGAAAGGAGGGAGAATGATAGAGAGGTAGAAACATTGATGAGGGAGAAACAGTGATTGGTTGCCTCCTATACACCCCCACCAGGGATCAAGTCTGCAACCCAGGCATGTGCCTTGACAGGGAATCAAATCAGTGAACTCTTAGTTCATGGTCAATGCTCAGCCCTTGAGCCACACCGCCTGGGCTCAATTAGTCTTTAATTAATTTACAATTAAGCATATTTAATTCAAGGTTCATGTTTTTATAGGTACAAAAAAAACTTATGCCTCAGAAAGGCGAAATGACTTGCCTAGGGTCACACAACTAAAGATGAGATGACTTCCTAATTTATTACCCAGGGATTTTTCCTCTACAACAGTAATTAAACCCACCTTTAGAAGCTGATGGGTTCATATTTTTAATGAAACATAAATTAGAAGAACTACTTTAGCTGAAGCCACGTTCAAGAGGGACCCTCAGTCCTGCCTCATTCCATTGCTCAGGACTAAGAGCAGAGAACTAGGAAGTTGGAATTTGGGAGACATGGAGAAGATCATGAGAAGGATAGAACTCAAGGATAGAACTTTGAGGCCCACAGTGGACAAGTAGCTGCCTGAGAAGAGTGGTAAAGATTTAACAGCTTTGAATAAATAATTACTGAATACCTACTGCTGTCAAGGAGTAACTTATAGATACTGATGTGGTCTCACAGCTGAATAAGTAGAAGTAAGAGCAAGGACAATAAGAAGCATTCACGGGAAGGATGTAGTTGTAGCTTGAGATATAGGATGTTGAGGATCAGATGGAGGTTCTGCTAAGGAGCACATGAGATCCCAAACTGCTCCAGGATTTCAGATATATGATTTTTTTAAATGATCTGGCAAAATACTCGCCCTTGTCAGTCTCTACTCAATACTCTGACATAGCTCAGACAGTTCTCAACTGGTAATGTTTCCCTCCTTTCAAAGGCACAGGTAAATGATACTCTCAGAAGGATCCTATGGCCTTCACTTTACCATTCTGTCTTCTTCATTTTCCTTAGCTCTAGGCTATATTCAGACAGAATCACCACTTTTACATGAAATGCCAAAAACTGGCTATGAAATATCTGCCATGTCGTTTTGCTAACAGGAATCCTCTGTTATTCTGAAATGCAGTGCACGTGTGCATTGTTAACTTGAGATAAGTTGGAACATCGATGGTGGATGTTTTCCTGGACAGTGCAACCTGGGAGCTCTACCTGATTAAGCAGAGCTAAGGCCCGTTTTATTGTTCTGCTGGAGCCCTGCAATGCATCTGCTCCCAGAGCAGCTAAGTGACACCTTTTACTCCCTCAATACTTCATCGGAGACTAGTTTATCTCCCTGATAATGCCTTGCCTTGAGACAATTAGATTTGATATGTATCCTCATTATGATTTTATGAAGCAGTAAATGCCACCCCCCAAGGAGGCAGCATCCACAGAAGGGTGAGACCTAGAACTAAATTGGTTTTTGAAAATCAAAGGAAATATATCATTGGAACGCTCAGCTGGTGTTGCAAATTCCGTCACATCTGAAGCCCTAAGACAGAACTGCGGGAGGAGTGGAGCACATTGAAGAGTATTGTCTTAATTTTTAAGTGTGTTTGGTAGAAAGGCCTTTCCTCTGCCAGGGGCTTTGCTAGGGAACCACTAGGATTTTCTGCTATGAATGAAAGTCTTGCCAAAAGACATGAAGTGGAAATGAGGGCAGAGAGGGACTCCAAGGCTGGACTTAAGTTTTAGGGTGACTCACAGCATCAAGAAGCCTAAAATAGGGGGCAGACTAAAGAATCACACACACACCACACATACACACAAACACACACATGCATACACACACATGCATGCACACACAAACACACATACACACAAACACACATATGCACACACACCACACACACAAACACACACATATACACAAACACATATATACACACATATACACACACTACACTACACCTTTGGGCAAATTATACAAACTTCTGGAGGTGGCTATGTTATGGAATTTTAGCTGAGTATAATAATCATTGCTGTTATTACAGTTGATAATTAGTGCCAGCTCTAGCCTGCTGATAGGCGTAATTAATGTAGTCTCTACCTACCTGGGAATGAAGCCCAGCAGTTTCTTAGGATGTCAGAATACTGGGGGTTTTGCTAAGAAAAATGAGTTTGCTTTATTCCGTCTAGTAGCAATACCATCAACCCAAATTAACTCACTATGAAGTTACCAGTTAGATCA
>PVJC01028788.1:0-22304 GCA_004026665.1 Murina feae | reverse complement strand
CTTCCTGCACCTTCTCAATGACCTCGCTTACATCGAGGTAGGTGACCGACCCCACAGGGGGCTGGGCTCCCCCCAACCCCGCCGTCCCCCCGTCTTCCTTGGGCTGCTGTCCTCACAAAAGGAAAGTCTTGGGCCCCGGACAGTGTGGCTCAGTGGCAAGAGCCCCGGCCTGTAGCCCGAAGGGTTCCGGGTTTGATTCCGCTCAAGGGTACGTGCCTCTGTTACAGACTTTCCCAGGCGCCCGAAAAACACACAGGAGTGCCAGAGGCACAGGAGAAACCCATTTATTTTCACACGTTTCACGCGCACCAGTACAGGATGCGGGGCAGACTGTTTCTCTCTCAATCCTGAGCAAACCAGTATACGGAGGGAGCTTTCCCTTTATACCCTTTTGGTTTTGTTGTCCCCCAAATATGGGATGGGACGTCCGGACCTTTCTCAGGCTTTGCAGAAAGCCCCCTGTGCTGGGATGGGGGCTGTGAGACCACACCCTGGCACCAGCGCTAATAACCCCTTCCTCTCCCCCCCTCCCTGCGGCTTGTGTATTGTTCATGGTTTATGGCCTCTGCGAAATGGGAGTATTTAGGTAAACAGGTCTCGTAAGACCAGATAATTAAGGAAGGGACAGTGATGGGCCTATAGGCTAACAGGAATGTGCGTTAGGTTAGGAATGTGCCGGCAGAGGTTCAGATTGCTATATGCCCCCCAAAAGATGTCTCATTTTCCCCATCACCTCAATTGCAGGCTCCTCCCCGGCCCAGGTCGGGGCACATGTAGGAGGCAACTCATCGATGTGTCTCTCTCACACATGGATGTTTCTCTCTCTCTCTCCCTCTCCCTTCCACTCTCTCTACAAGCCAATGGGAAAATATCTTCAGGGGAGGAGGGAAAAATAAAACAAAATAAAGTGGAAGTGTTGGCGGGTGGCCCTTTGGGAGGTTGAGGCGGAAGCTGAGAAGGAGGCTGAGGCTGAGGAGGCTGAGGAGGAGGCTGAGGCTGAGGAGGAGGCTGAGGCTGAGGAGGAGGCTGAGGCTGAGGAGGCAGCTGTTCAGGCCTCTTCTGGCTCTGATGGCAGCTGGCAGTCCTGGATGTCCGAGACTTACAGACCCGACCCCCCCTTTCACCCCCCTCCCCTGCCTGGGTCTTCTCCTGGTCTTCCGCCCTGCGTGTTCCATCTCACACAGCCCCTGCCTCTCCTATGTGGACACCAGTCGTTGCATCCAGGGCTCATCCCGAATCAAGGATGATCTTGCCTCCGGGTCGTTAATTATTCCTGCAAAGGCATGGTCCTTCCATGGGCTCCAGGGGGCAGAGCCACCCAGCCCACAGGCCATTCGGAGGCCGCCAGGAACGGATTCAAGCTGCAGAGGCACCCCTTGTCAGGGTCCCCATGGGGACCCCGGGCAGGAGACCTTGGGGCCTTGCAGCCTCCGGGCCCCCGACGCTCAGTGCGGTTTGCTCTGCTCTGCAGGTGGATGGCAGGAGGCACCCCGGCCTGGAAGAGGGCATCCAGGTGGTGGTGATCGACGGCAGCCACGGGCGCGTGCTGAGCCATGCCAGCTTCCGGAATGCTGTTCTGCAGGGCATCCCCTGGCAGCTCTTCAACCATGTGGCGGCCATCCCCGACAGGTGAGCAAGGCGAGCTCAGGGGGCCTTGCATGCTTGGCCTGGCGGGGGAGGGGAGCGCGGGGCTTGGTTGCTGTGCCAGGGCCACCTGCCAGAGCCAGGCCTGTGAATGTAGGTCAGGCCCAGGCAGCCTGGGTAGCAGTGGGCAGCCTGCCCCCGCCCTGAGCCCTGTCATCGCCGTCCGCGCATGATCTCATCCCTCCCACACTGTTAATAGGATCCACATGCTGGTGGCTTCGGAGCCTCATCAGTCCAGATCTCGCTCCTAAATGCCAGGCTACTCACAGATGCCCCCTACAGGTCTCCTGTGGAACAGAACACTCAGCACTTTTTTTATTTTTTATTTTTTTAAAATATATGTTATTGATTTTTTACAGAGAGGAAGGGAGAGGGATAGAGATCGATGAGAGAGAAACATCAATCAGCTGCCTCCTGCACACCCCCTTCTGGGGATGTGCCTGCAACCAAGGTACATGGCCTTGACTGGAATCGAACCCGGGACCCTTGAGTTCACAGGCCGACGCTCCATCCACTGAGCCAAACCGGCCAGGGCAGCATTTATTTTTAACTACTGTATTTTCCAGAGTATAAGACAACTTTTTACCACAGGAAAATCTTCTCAAAAGTCGAGACAAAACTGCTGAAATGGTAGAAATGGTAGAGGGAGAAAGGAGAGGAGGTAGATGGGTCACTTCTCTTACTAGCCTTCTCGTTATTTGAGAAGATTTTTCAGATTTTCCTGGGTTAAAAAGTCATCTTATGTGCCAGAAAATACGGTATACTTTTACTAGAGGCCCGGTGCATGAAATTTGTGCACTGGGGAAGGCGGGTCCCTCAGCACAGCCTGTGCCTTCTCAGTCCTTACTGCCTGCCTGCTTGCTGCTTCCTACCACTCAGCTCGCTGCCCTTAGTGCTGCCTCAGAGGCTGTCACCACTGCCGCTGCACTCGCCAGCAGTGAGCCTGGCTTCTGGCTGAGCGGCGCTCCCCCTGTGGGAGCACACTGACCACCAGGGGGCAGCACCTACATTGAGCGTCTGCCCCCTGGTGGTCAGTTCATTGAGACCAGTCATTCCACCAGTTGGGTCAATTTGCATATTAAGATTTTATTCTATCAGATTGATATCAGAGAGGAAGGGAGAGGGAGAGAGAGATAGAAACATCTATGATGAGAGAGAATCATGGACCGGCTGCCTCCTGCACGCCCCCCACTGGGAATCGAGCCTGCAACCCGGGCCTGTGCCCTGAGTGGGAATCGAACCCTGACCTCCTGGTTCATGGGTCGACACTCAACCACTGAGCCACGCCAGCCAAGCCTGGCTTTTTTGTAATCCCCCAAACCAGCCAGCCTTCCTGGGTTCCCTGTCTTGGTGATGTCATCACGCCATCCAGAGCTGGGCCGAGTCTGCATTGCGTTCACTCTGTCTTTCCTTTGTTGCGCTGCTGACCCTGTTCTGTCCACCCCTCTGCTGCTCTTGGCAGACCCGTGTGTGTGTGTGTGTGTGTGTGTGTGTGTCCCCCACCCCAGCCTTCCTGGGGCCACCACTGCCCCAGGCCCCCGCTGCTCACACCCCCAGCATCAAGGATGGCTCCTGGGCGCTGCTCTGCCACCCCACGGGCCACTCCATACGGGGCCGAGGGGCCTGCATGTGCCTGCCTTCAGGGGCTGTGACATACGAGAGCCGTGTCCCACCGGTGTCCTGCGGCCATGAGCTAACCCAGACCCCCGACGGCGGGCCTGGCCTTCCTGCACCCTCCCAGTGGGACGGCTCAGCCCAGCTCAGGGGGCGGCAGCGTGTCCTCTGAATCAGAGTGTTGGGGACACAGCCTTCTGGGGCCATTCAGCATCCCCACCGCCAGCCCCTGGCTCTCCTCCCGGCCTCTTGCAGCCCCCGCCCTCGCCGTGGCTGCACACGGCCCGATGCATGTCAGGAGCTGGCCGCTGCTCCCCGTGGGACCCGGGGGAGGGGCGGGCAGCAGGCGCCAGGATCCCATGCACATTTTCCAGTCTGGCCTGCGGTCTGTGGCTCCTGTGAGAGGGGGACGGAGGCCCCTCTGGGCTTCTGCCCGTTTCTATTCCCGGGAGCTGCTCACTTCCTGCGTCTGGGCAGCGCTGTCTGCCACCAGGAGGCCGTTTGCACGGCGCTGGGGCCTGAACACAGCCACGGCAGGTGGGGGCCGGCCTCCTGCTCCCACGGGGCGGGGGTGCTGTGCAAGCCGGAGCCTCCCGGCTGGGCGCACCCCTGCTCCAGGCCTCTGCCCCCTCCTCAGCAGGTCCTCTCGGACACTTTACTAACCATATGCCTCAGTTTCCCCATCTGTGAACCAGAGCAGTCATGTGGTCTTACATGATCAGGAAGGGAGGGGACAGGCATGTGACAGGTGAATTCCCCGAGCAGGTGGTCGCGCAGGTTCTTTCCATCCCCATGTTTCTACCAGCCCTGTCTGAACAGAGTGGAGGACATTCCAATGGGGGAATGGTGCTGGCTCTGGCTCAGTGCTGCCCCTGGTGGCGCTCTCTGATACTGGCTCTGGCTCAGTGCTGCCCCCGGCGGCACCCTCGGGTATTGGCCCTGGCTCGGTGCTTCCCCCAGTGGCGCCCGGTGGTACCTACCCTCTCTCCTCTTCAGGGACAGATGTAAAAGCAGTGAGCAGAGCACAGCCTTAGAGAGTCATGGGTGCCAGCTGCAGCCAGATGTGAGGGAGGGTGTCCAGGACATGGGTCACCTCCTGGGAAGAGGCTGTCCTTCTCATGGTCGCTGGCCGGGCCTCTGGGCACTGCTACCTCGGTCCCACCTCGGGCAGCCCCCCCCCCCCACGCCTCCCAGGGGCCCTTGCTCCGGGCTGCTCACTTGTGCTCTAATTGGCCCTTTCTCGCTCAGCTCCATCGTCCTCATGGCGTCCAAGGGAAGGTACGTCTCCAGAGGCCCGTGGACGCGTGTGCTGGAGAAGCTCGGGGCGGACAAGGGGTTCAAGTTGAAAGGTGAGGGGTTTGGACTGGGGTTTCTGAGTCCTGATGCCAGGGGTGCAGGTGCTCCTGCCTGGGCTGAGACCAGCTCCTTCCCCCAAACCTGGCACAGCCTCTCATTCCAATTGGGGAAGGATGCCTAGCCGTGGCAGTGCTGCCCCCGGTGGTGCTCGCTGGTACTGGCCCTGGCTCAGTGCTGCCCCCGGTGGTGCCCGCTGTTACTGGCCCTGACTCAGTGCTGCCCCCGGTGGCGCCCTCTGATACTGGCCCTGACTCAGTGCTGCCCCCGGTGGCGCCCGCTGGTACTGGCCCTGACTCAGTGCTGCCCCCGGTGGCGCCCGCTGGTACTGGCCCTGACTCAGTGCTGCCCCCGGTGGCGCCCACTGGTACTGGCCCTGGTGGGGTGCTGCCCTGGTTGCAGGGCAAGTGCCACCTCCAGACACTTTCTTTAATTTTTTTATTTTGTATTTTTTGGTTCATCCTCAACCGAGGATATTTTTTCCATCAATTTTTAGGGAGAGTGGGAGACAGAGGGAGAGAGAGAGAAACATAGATGTGAGAGAGACACGTCGATTGGTTGCCTCCTGCATGAGCCCTGACCAGGGCCTGGAACTGGGGGGAAACCTGCCACCAAGGTACATGCCCTTGACCAGAATTGAACCCAGGACCCCTTGGTCTGCAGGCAGGTGCGCTATCCACTGAGCCACACCGGCCAGGTCCGGACACTTTTCCTTTACGTGTGTCCAGACCCTGAAGGAAGCTGTGGGCATTGCTTGTCATCTACTCAGCAAGTGGTTCTTTATTTCAACAAAAATATCGGCAGAAAGTGGCTCTGTCTGACCTCTCCCAGTTCCGGCTGCCCAGGCAGTGGGGACCCCCCCTCCCCCGTTGCCTCCTCATCATCACGGCCGAGGCCCATTGGGACAGCTGGATGCGTTTGCAAAGTTCTCACTGGTTTCTCGGAGGACGTCACAGGAGAGCCCCGAGACCCAAGGTCACCCTGGCCAAGGTCACCTGTCCTCTGGGATGCAGCCTGGCACAGCCCACAGGGGAGGGGCCGGCCGGCACAAATGTCAGGGTGACAGTCGCCAAGAGCACTCTGTGCTCAGAGGATCCCCAGGAGGCTGAGGGGAGACGGGAAACTGTGTAGATACCAGTGAGGACGTCGCCATGGTCACATGTCGTGTTCAGCCTGGCGCTTCGCTGCACGAGTTTACATTGATCCCATGTATTCCTTAAAACAAGCGTGTCAAACTCAGAGGCAAACACGGGCCAGGTAAACACAGTCTGCGTGGATGTGGCCGTAAAAAAAAAAAAAAAAAACAAGTTTCCATTTTCTTCTTTTTCTTAAAAATATATTTTTATTGATTTCAGAGAGGAAGGGAGAGGGAGGGAGAGAGATAGAAATATCATCGATGAGAGAGAATCATGGATTGGCCGCCTCCTGCACGCCCCCTAGTGGGGATCGAGCCCACAACCCAGGCATGTGCCCTTGACCGGGAATCGAACCTGGGACCCATCGGTCCGCAGGCCAACATTCTATCCACTAAGCCAAACTGGCCGGGACAAAAGCTTCTGTTTTCATAGAAACGTAGGTTTTTTCCCAATGGAGACCCACTGCGCGCAAAGGGCCGAGATCAACGAGTCATCGTTCCCATAAAATAATGGAACATTTTCATAAAAATCGTTATTTCTTCTTGAACATTCACTCACCAGACCCTGAGTCACTGCACAAATGGATCAGCGTCATGCAGATAAACCCATTTTTCTTATTCTCCGAAAGTGAGATATTTCTTGTTGCCAAACCCAGCGAGTCCGTCTGAGACTAAGGCCGTGGCCATCGGCTGCTGGAACACTCGCTGCCGGTGTCAGTGGGGAGGGATGGTGCGCCCGCCTCAGGGACGGGAAGGCAACACGATGACCGTCGTCAGCCGTTAGCCAACGTTGTCACTTGATGCTCATAGTGATGTACAACACGATATTGTATAAATTAAGTGACGGAATTCTTATTAGAACGTTCCTTACATGCCGTTATATTGGCTGGGTTGCAGAAATATTGTGGGCCTCATGCAGCCTGTGGGCCACGAGTTTGACATGCTTGCCTTAAAACTATGGAACAGGTATGTTAGTTCCAAACTGGAGGCCTGGTGCACGAACTTGTGCACGGGTGGGGTCCTTTGGCCTTGCTGGTGATCAGGGGCAGGACCGTGAGAGGTTGGCTGTGGGAGCGCACAGACTACCAGGGGGCAGCTCCTGCATTGAGTATCTGCCCCCTGGTGGGCAGTAAGCATCATAGCTACCAGGTGGTCATCCAGTTGTAAAGGTTGCTTAGGCTTTTATATATATACTAGTGGCCCAGTGCACGAAATTTGTGCACATTAAAGGGGGATTAATTAGAGGAAATATTTTAATATTGCTATTTGCCCTTTCTCTATAATAGAAGTGTCAGAGATTAAAAATTAGTAAAACATATGTGAGAATCTTCCTCCTGTCAGAGTCTGGGGTGCACCATGGAACCCAGAGTCAAGTCTTCAACCACCCACGTGCACCTCAAAATCGCTTGAGACCCAAACCTGGATGGCCCCCCTTCATTAGGCTAGATCCAGACCCGGCTGGTCCCACCCTGTCAAGCCCTGCTAGGTGGGGGGTGCAGCCTCAGGTCCCCTGGGTGCCAGGGCAGAGGGAGTGGCCTGTGATCCCCCAGCCTGGTGCCAGGGCAGGGGGCACAGCCTGAGGTCCCCTGGCCTGGTGTTGGGGCAGGGGGCATGGCCTGAGGTCCCCCAGCCTGGCACCAGGGAAGAGGGTGCAGCCCGAGTTCCTCTGGCCTGGTGCCAGGGCAGGGGGAGCAGCCTGAGGTCCCCTGTCAAGCCCTGCGGGTGGAAGGCACGACCTGAGGTCCCCTGTCAAGCCCCATGCAGGAGATGGGTGGGTGCGCAGCCTCAGGTCCCTGCTGATTGCTCCTTAAGGCTCGTTATGGGAACTTAGCCTCAGCTGTGGATGCAGATTAACCAGAGTGATGGTCAATTTGCATATTCCCTCTTTATTAATAGGACTAGGGGCCCGGTGCACAAAAATTTGTGCACTCGGGAGGTCCATCAACCCAACCTCTGCCCTCTCGCAGTCTGGGACCCCTCTGGGGATTTCCACCTGCTGGCATGCCTGGTCAGCCTGGGTGAAGGCTGATGGCTGTTTTCAGGCTGGCCAAGACCCCCAGTGTGGATCCTCACCCCATTGGGGTGTGGCCAGCCTGGGTGACAGGCTGAGGGGCGCTTTCAGGCTGCCCACAGTCCCTTCAGGTTTTGGGTCCCTACTGGGGTAACTGGCCAGCATGGGTGAGGGGCTGATGGCTGTTTGCAGGCTGGCCAAGCCCCCCAGTGGCGTCCCTCACCCCATTGGGGTGTGGCCAGCATGGGTGAGGGGCTGATGGCTGTTTTCAGAATTTCAGGCTGCCCACAGCTTCCATTGACCCAATGTCCCAGCAAGGCTGGCTGGAAGCAGGTTTCTGGGGTTTGTTTATCTCCTATAATTGATACACTGTTCCTTTAAGCCAGGGCCTAGGCAGTTAATGAAACCTCTGTTTCAGCTCTGGCTTCTATAAGGAAACAATGTTTAATTTGAAGTCAGGCCCAGCCTGCTGTTTGCTTCAGCTCCTAGGATTGAAACAATGTTGCAAATATGTTGTTCCCTGGAGGGGAGAGATGCCCAGGCGGCCTGCAAACAGTTTTACTCCTGCTGCAATGGAGGCTGCCTTTTTACTCAGCTCCCTGAGTGCCGGCCTCCATGTTGGCTAGGTTAATTTGCATACCGTTGCTCTGATTGGCTAGTGGGCATGGCTTAGGCGTCCCGAAGAAATGGTTAATTTTAATATTATGCTTTTATTAGTTAGGACTAGGGCCTGGTGCACAAAAATTTGTGCACTCGGTGGGGGGGGGGGTCCCTCAGCCTGGCCTGTGCCCTCTCGCAGTCTGGGACCCCTTGGGGGATGTCCACCTGCTGGCATGCCTGACCAGCCTGGGTGAGGGGCTGATTACTGTTTACAGGCTTCCCCAGCCCCCCATTGGCGACCCTCACCCCATGGAGGTGTGGTCAACCTGGGTGAGAGGCTGAGGGCCATTTTCAGGCTGCCCACAGCCCCTTCAGGGTTTGGGTCCCTACTGGCCTGCGTGGCTGGAAGCAGCTATCTGGGATTTATTTAACTTCTTTAATTGAAACTTTGTTGCCTTGGTCCCCCACTCGAAGCCTGGGTTGCCTCTGGCAATCCAAGGTCCCAGCCTGGCAGATATCTGGGGTTTTTTATCTTCTATAATTAAAACTTTATAGCCTTGAGTAGACCTCAGGGCCTGCATCGCCCTGGCTTCCTCCATTGCCCGGGGCAACTCCAGCTCCATAGCTGCTGCTCCATAGCTCCATTTTAGTTGAGTTAATTAGCATAAGTGCTCCTGATTGGTTGGTGGGCGTGGTTTGTGGGTGTGGCAGAGTGAGGGTTAATTTGCCTATTACTCTTTTATTAGATTAGAGGCCCGGTGCATGAATTCATGCACAGGTGGGGTCCCTCTGGGTGGCCTGCAAGGGTCGGGCCCAAACCCGTGGTCCAATGCCGCCTGAATGTGCCTGCTGCGAGCTCGCACGCAATCAGTCCTGATCAGGAGAGGCTCGTGCTGCAGCAGCAGCACTTGCCAGCCATGAACCCTGTGTCTGGCACCCTCCCAAGGGGAGTGGCCTGCGGGATCGGGCTGAAACCAGCTCTCTGACATCCCCCAAGGGGTCCTGGACTGTGAGGGGGCGCAGGCCAGGCTGAGGGACCCCACTGGTGCACAATTGGGCTGGGAGGGACCAGGGGAGGGCTCCAGGGTGTGTCCAGCCCAACTCACTCAGTGCCCAGCAACAAGCTAACCTACTGGTCTGTGCATCTTCCCCCTGGTGGTCACTGCACATCATAGCTACTGGTCGACCAATTGACTGTCTGCCCCCTGGTGGTCAGTGCATGTCGCAGCAAGCAGTTGAGCAGCCTTAGCCTATCATTAGCATATTATGCTTTGATTGGTTGTTCTGCGGTTTGGGTCTATTTGCATATTACCCTTTTATTGTATAGGATATAGATAAGATGAAGACACTGAGAATGAGACAGCTAAGTCACTGGATGCTAACAGCTGCGACCTGTGCCCGTGTGCACACAGCTGTCAGGAGCTGGGCACAGAGCACGTCCCAGGGGGCTCGGGAGGGGGTGCCTGGGCGGGGCAGGGCGGGGCGGGCCGTGGCAGGAGCCATTCCCTCTTGCGCTTTCTGCTCATGCGACTCGTCACTCCTTTTCAGACAAAATGGTCTTCGTTGGCTTCAAAGGCAGCTTCCGGCCCACCTGGGTGACCCTGGACACCGAGGACCACCAGGCCAAAATCTTCCAGGTGGTGCCCATCCCCGTGGTGAGGAAGAGGAGGCTGTGAGGACCGTGATGGCGGACCCTTGGCAGCGGACCTTGGTGGGGGGGCTGGCTCCCCAGTCCCTGCCCAGCGGCTGCCCGGAAAGGCCAGGCGTCCAGCTGGGCCCAGGGAAGGACGCCGAGGCCCCGGTGCCTCCGCCCGCCCCACTTGTGTCCACTGCAGCCCCGGGCAGCGCCGGCCGATGCAGGGACCTCATCTTCCCTGCAGCCTCTTGGGTGCTTCTCACGTGGGAGTGGGGGGAGGCCTGGCTTGCTGTCAGCAGGGATGAGGGCTGGGGCGCTGGGTCCCTCCCAAGCCCCCATGCTCCCAGCACACACATTAGGGGGCAGATGTAGGCTAAGGCACCCTGGTCTTAGGGGAACCTTTATCCTGTAAGCAGCAGCCTTCACGGCGTTAGGAGTGGCTGCCCTTAGGGAAGAAGTGAGGCTGCCTCTGGGGGAGGGGACGCCCACCTTTCAAGGGAATCCAGGTCCCAGGTTGAGATCGGACTGCATGACTTTTAAAGTCAGAGATTCCAGGCGTCTGTGGGTTTTCCTGTTGTGCCTGGAACCGGGAGCAGATGGGAACAGCTGTGATGTGGAGCGGGGTGCCCAGGCGAGGGGCTGGCCGTCTGGCAGGCCAGACAGTCAGGGACACGCGCCCTCCGAGGAACCGGAGTGCAAGATCGGGACCAAAGCCAGTTCCGAGGAGGGAAAGATCATCCCTGCTTGGGTAAGTCAGGAAGACTTCCTGGAGGAGGCGGCAGCAGGCAGCCTCCTTTGCTCCAACTGCCCGCCGGCCCGCACGCACAGGTGCACACAGCCACGGTGACTTCCACTGGTGGCACCCGTTCCACAGCCCAGCAGCCAACGCCAGGCCCCGCCGGACATTCTCTGGGAACCACCTGGGCTCCGGGCTGCTCTTGAGGGGCGCGAGGCTGCAGCTCCTGCTGTCCTGTCACTCCCCCTGGCCCGCCTGGGAGAAGGCCGAGAGCCCCATGCAGAGGGGAACTACCTGTGGGTAAAGCTTGTGCGGCTTCAGGGCACTTGGACTCGCCATGAACTGCCTGGCCCTGTCCTTCCCCCACCAGGTCCTTTTCCCTCCACGCGAGTCGTTCCCGGGCTGCCCCCAGGGCCAGAGGCGACAGCAGGATGCTCCTGGCCCGTCCCAGAAAGGCCCTCCTCCGGGCCGGGAGTTAGTGACCTCATGTTCTTCTGTCTCGTAGTTTTTCAAACTCTCTGTGCAGGGGTCTCACACTGTGAACCACGCGGGTGGGATGCGGTCGCCCCGGGTGGCCGGGAACAGGCCCGACTCCGGGTCGGTCGGTCCGGTTCGGAAAGAATCTCTTTGAGGATCCTCATCTTGCACCGTCCAGCACCCGCCGTGCCCACTCATCTCACTGCCTGGAAAAACCAGCCTCGTCCTTTCTGTGCGTGAGCCAGGCTCCTAAGAGAACTACATGCGTATCCTCTTCCTGTTGCCGAAACAGCTGGCCCCTTTTCGGGAAGGCGCTGTCTAGTGTTTTGTACGTAAACATTTCTCGGGGGCGTTGCCGTGGACAGAGATCTATTTTCTATTTATTTATTATCTGTGCCCTCGGGTAAATCCTTGTCGGAGAAATGACGAACTGTCGTACGTGTTGTCTGGGGGGTGTCCTTTGTCTGCTTGAGAGTGTCCCCCAGCCTTTGCTGGCCTCAGAGTGCACAGCTCTGGCGGGGAAACCTCGCTGTACCACAGTAAACACGCAAAGGTGCCTCCTGTCTGTCTGTTGTTTTGCTTTAAACGGCGTCTCATAGCCCTGGCTGGTGTGGCTCAGTGGATAGAGCGTGGACCTGCAGACTGAAGGGTTCCAGGTTTGATTCCGGTCAAGGGCACATGCCCAGGTTGCGGGCTCAATCCCCAGTGGGGGGCGTGCGGGAGGCGGCCGGTCCATGATTCTCTCTCAACATTGACGTTACTCTCTCTCCCTCTCCCTTCCTCTCTGATGAAAAAAATAAAATAAAATAAAATAAACTGGGTCTCACAGCTAAAAATAAGGTTGGTGAAATGCCCCATGGGCTTGCTTTTACTTCCAAGAACTATCCCAGCGATTTTCAACCTTTAAAAAAAAAAAATCATATGTAATAAAAGGCTAATATGCAAATTGTCCCCTCGGGAGTTCGACTGACCAGGAATTCTACTGCTTGCCATGACATGCACTGACCACCAGAGGTGGTGCAAAATGAAGGCAGACCCCAGCCAGCAGCCAGGGGAAGGAAGGCCCTGATTGGTCCTGATCACCAGCCAGGCCTAGGGACCCTACTCATGCACGAATTTTGTGCACTGGGCCTCTAGTATATATATTTTTATTGATCTAAGAGAGGGACAAGGAGAGAGGGAGAAACATCCATGATGACAGAGCATCATGGGTCAGCTGCCTCCTGCACACCCCTCCTCCAGGAAGTCTTCCTGGATTATCCAAGCAGGGATGGAGCCTACAATCTGGCCATATGCTCTGCCCAGGAATTGAACCTGTGACCTCCCGGTTCACAGGTTGGTGCTCAGCCACTGAGCCACGCTGGCTGGGGGTTACCCTTTTCCATCTCCTGGCACATAAGCCAAGGACTAAAATTCAGGCACCCACAAATCGTGCTTTTCACTCATCTGACAAAGGAGGGTACTTTGGATCCACTCCCAGCGAACAGCTGCTGTGCTCCTGAGCTCAGATCCTGGCTCTGCCGCTTCCTGGCGCCGTGACCTTGAAGACAATGCCCACCTTCGCTGAGCCCCCAGTTGGCGTGGGTGGGAGAGGGGGGCAGCCTAGCGCCCAGGGCCTGGGGTCGCTATGACAACGGAGTAAATGAACACATGCAGCCGCCAGCCCAGGGAGATCAAAGAGAAGCTGAGGAAGAGGTGCTGATCCTCAGACATTTGGCAGGCGCAGCTGGAGCCGCCTGTTAGCTCCCACAGTAGCTGAGGGATTCCATTCCGGTCGGGCAGGTCAGAGGGGGCGGAGGGAGCCGGAGGCAGGGCCGGGCTCTGCTGCCCCCTCCTGGACACCCGGCTCCATTTCAAAGTCACTTTCCTAGACGGGGAGGCCAGGGGCAGAGGCTTCAGGGATCTGGGGCATCTCCTCTAGGCCTGTGCGGGCGCCTCTGGATGGGCCAACGTGGCTCTCGACTCACACACGCCCCTGGGTTCAAACTGCAGAGAAACAACAGCCACGAGGTGGCCCATGAAACGGCAGGGTTAGCTCCCCGCCCTGCAGGGGAGGCCGGGAGACAGCAGGGCAAACACCCACCCAGAGCCCAGAACTGAGAGGGAATGACCAGAACCAGGGAGACGGACGCTGCGAAGTGCACGCATGCAAACACACACCAGGGGAAACATGCTCCAGTGCGCACGTGTGCACACACACCAGGGGAAACACACTCCAGGACACACGTGTGCATGCACACACACATCAGGGTAACGCGCTCCAGGGCACACACACACCAGGGGAACATGCTCCAGGGCTCACACACCAGAGGAAACATGCTCCAGGGCACACACGTGCACACACACACCAGGGGAACACGCTCCAGGGCACACACCAGGGGATCACGTTCCAGGGCACACACCAGGGGAAACACACTCCAGGGCACACACACCAGGGGAAACACGCTCCAGGGCACACACGTGCACACATACCAGGGGAGACACACACGTGCACACACCAGGGCAACGCGCTCCAGGACACACACACACCAGGGGTAACACGCTCCAAGGCACACGTGTGCACACACACCAGGGGAAACACACTCTAGGACACATGTGTGCATGCACACACCAGGGGAAACACACTCTAGGGCACATGTGTGCACACACACCAGGGGAAACACACTCCAGGACACACGTGTGCATGCACACACACATCAGGGTAACACGTTCCAGGGCTCACACACCAGAGGAAACATGCTCCGAGGCACACACGTGCACACACACACCAGGGGAACACGCTCCAGGGCACACACCAGGGGAAACACGCTCCAGGGCACACACACCAGGGGAAACACGCTCCAAGGCACATGTGTGCACACACACCAGGAGAAACATGTTCCAGGACACGTGTGCATGCACAGACACCAGGGTAACACGCTCCAGAGCACATGTGTGCACACATACCACGGGTAACACGCTCCAGGGCGCACACACACCAGGGTAACACGCTCCAGAGCACGTGCACACACAGGGGTAATGCGCTCCAGGGCATGTGTGTGCACACACACACCAGGGGAACAGATGCTCCGAGGTGCACATGTGTACACACACACACACACACACACACACACACTGTGCTGCAACCTGGTCAACACGCATTTTTGCCAACATTCACAGTGGCAATGGCGCGGCAGTGACAAGGGACAGACTCGGAACCGGGCACTTTCTGACCACACACGTGTATTATTTTGTTAAAATCACAATGGACGGCTCTTACCAAGAACTGCAGCTCTTAAAAATGGCACCTGTGTATAAACCCGCCCCTCCCGCCTAGAGGCGGCTCCGACGGGAACGGGGAAACTAGACATGGGCAGGGAGGGCCCGTGAGGACCACACACACACACACACACACACACACACACACACACACGTAGGCACTTCATCAGACACGTGTCCACACGGAGGGTGTCGGGCCTCTGCCACGCTCCCCACGGCTGCCGATCCCCAGCGGACCTTTGAACACCGTCCCATTCCCTGGCCAACACGCCGGCGCCGCTGCTTCCTGAATGAGGGCCCAGGCCAGGCCCCAACCGACGGCGCACCAGCAGCGGGCAGAGGCCCCAAGCTCTCCCATCGAGAAGGGGCGAGTGCAGGAAACCCCAGGGCTTTGTCTGCGGTTTCCGCGGGGGTGCCCACGTCCTGGTGGTCCGTGGCACACGCTCCCTTCAGTCACGGAGCGATGTCTTTGTGGCACGAAGGGCCCGACTCTAACATCAGGGCCTGACCTGCCTGCCTGGAACCTGGTGTCCTGCCGTCCTCTCTCCAAACCAACGCACACACCCGAAGCACAGACTCGTGACCAGAGCAGGGGCACAGGGTGGGGGTGACAGCGCTCAGGGGCTCCCCTCAACGTAAGGGGGAAAAGCCAGCCAGGCGCCCATCGGTGGTGAGTTCACAGGGAACCTGAGCTTGGCGTGTCCCATGTGAATGCGAAGGCTGTCTTCGTACCGGCAGCCTTGCCAACAGGGACTCTTATCCGACCACAGCTGGTCTATCTGGCACAGCCCTGGTGCCAGAATGCCACGCGGGGTGCAGACCCACACCCACCCGCCCGCCCGCCCAGGGCCCCGCCACCTGCCGTCACAGGTCCTCGCGTGCCGTCCCCGCTCGGTTTCCCTCCTTCGAGGCGCGAGGCTTCGCGCCCCCCTCCTTCTTCTTGCCCTTCCCGGGCTTGGTCTGGTTTTTCTCCCCGCCGCCGCGGCCCGGGTACACCTGTCCCTCCAGCGTGACGTCCGCACACCTGTCCTGGCTGACCAGGAAGTCCTTGATCTCCCAGGCGTAGCTCCCGTCGCGCAGCATGAAGATGGCGCGGTCCGAGCCCACAATGAACCTGGCGGGGAGAGGTCACCGGTCAGCGCGCACAGTGAGGCTAAGGTGGGGGTGGGGCACCCCCTCCTGCCTGGGCCACGCATACATGTGCAACACCGCCCACGGGCCACTCACAACCATCAAGTCAGACATTCGCCTGTGAGCCTGGCCGGCGTGGCTCAGTGCCAACCTGTGCGTCAGGAGGTCACTTGCGGGCTCGATCCTCAGTGAGGGAGCAGCCGGTCCATGATTCTCTCTCATCATTGATGTTTCTCTCTCCTCCTCCCTCTCCCTCCCGCCCTGAAATCAATAAAAATATATTTTAACAGAGTCCTAGGTGGTGTGGCTCAGTGGATAGAGCTTGCGCCTATGGCCCAAAGGGTCCCAGGTTCGAGTCTGGGCACATATGTACTTGGTTGCAGGCTCCTCCCCAGCCTGGGCCCTGGTTGGGGCTCCTGCAGGAGGCAACCAGTTGATCCATTTCTCTCGCATCAATGTCCCTCTCTGTCTCTCCGTCTCTCTGTAAACATCAACGGAAACGCACCCTCGGGTGAGGTTAACAACATACACGTAAGAGAATAAACTAAGGACGTCCGCTGGACGGGGCCCCACAGGCGGGTGGGGGGCGCGCACCTCTGGACGTCGTAGTTGGCGTTGAAGAGGCTGCCCTGCCACAGGCTGGTGATCTCCTCCGTCTCCTTCTCGGTGGGGCCCCCGGACACGGTGACGAACATCATGAGGGTCTTGCCCTTCTTCGTCATCTTCAATATGCTCTCCGGCTTGCCCGGGTCCAGCTGCGAGAAGTCCACAGGGGCCGCGGGCCGCTTGTGCTCCGGGAGATCGCCTTCTTCTATGTCGTCGTCTTTCTACGAGGGGGGGGGGGAGCGTCAACCATCGGAAATGGGATTTGCACGCGGCAGAGGCAAGAGCTTCCACACGGGACACGGGGGAAGTAGGGGGGTGTGCGACCTTCATCGCAACAGACAAAAAGGACCCCCAGCAGGTTCGCCCTGTGCCTGACTTTCTACTGCACATTCCTTCTCAAGTCGAAACCCACTGGTCAGTGTGGCTCAGTGGTTGAGCATCGACCTATGAACCTGGAGGTCATGGCTCAATTCAGGTCAAGGGCACATGCTGGGTTGTGGGCTCGTTCCCCAGGGTGGAATGTGCAGGAGGCAGCTGATCCATGATTCGCTCTCATTACTGATGCTTCTCTCTCCTCCCACTCCCTTCCTCTTTAAAATCCTACATAATAAAAGGGTAATATGCAAATTGACCCCAACAGCAGAACAACTGGGAATGACTGGTCACTATGACACACACTGGCCACCGGGGGGCAGACGCTCAATGCAGGAGCTGCCCCTGGTGGTCAGTGCACTCCCACAGGGGGAGCTCTGCTCAGCCACAAGCCAGGCTGATGGCTGCCAGCACAGTGGTGGTGGTGGGAGCCTCTCCTGCCTCGTCAGCAGCGCTAAGGATGTCCGACTGCAGCTTAGGCCTGCTCCCCACTGGCAAGTGGACATCCCCCGAGGGCTCCCGGGCTGCCAGAGGGATGTCTGACTGCCAGCTTAGGCCCAATCCCCCCTGGGGAGTGGGTTTAAACTAGCAGGTGGACATCCCCCGAGGGGTCCCAGACTCGAGAGGGCACAGGCTGGGCTGAGGGACGCGCCCCCCAAGTGCACAAATTTTTGTGCATCAGGTCTCTAGTCAATAAAATAAAATAAAAAATTTTTAAAAAGGTCCAAATCCCACAGCATTCATGTGTAAGTCCTCACTGTCGTCATTCAAAGTCTCCAACTCCAGAGAGCCCCCATGTGATGGGTTTCCACAGCTTTTTCACACCCACAGATCCCACGCACTATGAAAGATGGTGAAAATGGCCACAACCTGGCTTGGCGGTGCAAGGAGACGCCGCACAGCAAGAACAGACAGTGACACGTCACTGACAGCTTATACTGTCGCAGAGGGAAGAGCAGGGAGAGCAGGGGGTGGCTGCCGGGGGGAAAGCACCGTTTCCTACGGAAAAACACCCATGAGATGGATGCCCCCTCCTGGAGGGAGTGGGGGGGGGGGAGACCACGGATGCGGGGAAAGGGTGCTCACATTCGTAGTGTCTGCAAACGTGAGCTCGTTTAGTCTGCATGCGCCCTGCAAAGTGGGCCATTCCCTGGCTCTATGGGGCAGGACAGTGAGGACCAGTGACCAAGGGGCAGAGCTGGGGTCACACCTGTCCTTCCACAACATTATGCGGTCAACCAACCACCATGTCCTCCAGAGAACATGCCACCTCAGCCCAGCCGGCGCGGCTCAGTGGTTGAGCTGCGGGTTGCAGGCTCGATCTCCAGTAGGAGGCGTGCAGGAGGCAGCGATCCATGATTCTCTCTCATCATGGATGTTTCTCTCTCCCCTCCCTTCCTCTCTGAAATCAATAAAAAATATATATTTTTAAGAAAAGTATGACGAAAAACATAGACAACAGAAAACATACAGACTACTGCCGTAAAAACCAGGTCTGCGCACAGAAGGGGACTTTGAAGAGAGAACTTTCTGTGGTGAGATTGGGAGAGGTTAATGCAAGCACTCCAGTTCTGGAATGTGGGGTAACCCAGCTTTTCTAGCTCAGCGGGGGCTGCCCTGTCCTTCCAACGCCCAACCCCCACAGCACCAGGGCCCAGCAGCTCTGCTTCCCGCCATCTTCACTCCTCACCACCACCTTCACAGTCTATTCCAGCCAAGCACACGGACTCCTATCAAAGGACGGACAGTTATCTTGCCGCAGCTAATCGTGAGTTGCTGTATTTTTAAAAAAATACTTTTTAGCCCCGACCGGTGTGCCTCAGTGGCTAGAGCGTTGGCTTGCGGACTGAAGGGTCCCGGGTTCGATTCCGGTCAAGGGCATGTACCTTGGTTGCGGGCACATCCCCAGCAGGAGGTGTGCAGGAGGCAGCTGATCCATGTTTCTCTCTCATCGATGTTTCTCACTCTCTATCCCTCTCCCTTCCTCTCTGTAAAAAAATCAATAAAATATATTTTAAAAATATTTTTTAAATTAGTATGGGAGAAAGAGAGTGAGGGAGCAAGTGAGAGAGAAACGTCAATGATGGGCATCACTGATGGGCTGCCTCCTGCATGCCCCACAGTGGGCACGTGCCCTGACCAGGAATCGAGCCGTGACACTCGACCACTGAGCCACACGGGCCGGGACTGAGTTGCCGCCGTCTCGGTTGCTTGTCAGAAGGACTGTGAATACTGTCAACCCCTCTCCTCTGCCGAAGAGGAAAGAAACCAAAGGACCAAGAAGCTCCTACTGTCCACACGCCCCGGACAGGTGGCTGGAACCCACGAGGTCTAACCACTGCGCCACGGTGTCAGTATCCGCTCTGCGCGGCCCAGTTCCCACGCGGCGCGTCCTGTGCTCACGCTGCTCGGTCAGGAGGGTCCTCCCCCCACTCCCCTTGCTTCTCTAAAACCACTTCCTCCCCAGAACCTCCGAGAGCGCCAGCCCCATTCACACTTGCTTTCATTTTTTTAAAACATATTTTTACGAGAGATCCGGTGCAGGGGGAGGCAGGGTCGCACTGACCACCTGGGGCAGCTCTTGCATTGAGCATCTGCCCCCTGGTGGTCCGTGCACGTCATAGCGACCAGTCATTCCGCCATTCAGTCAATTGAAATATTACCCTTGATGAGAACCACCGATTGGCTGCCTCCTGCTCGCCCCACACTGGGATGGAGCCTGCAACCCCGGGCCTGTGCCCGGAACCGAACACTGACCGCCTGCTTCCTAGGCTGACGCTCAGCCCGAGCCACCCGGCCAGGCCGCACTTCCTTTTGACCGCGCTCAGCCACCCTGCTTTGCACTGCGGCTATTTTCACTGCCCGAACCCCCGTTCACCCCATCTGTCTAGCTCAGGCTGAGCACTTCCGGGGTGGGAGCTCCTAACGGGACGGCACTCTCGCTTAGGCAGATCAGAAACATCCCTCGACGCCCTGGCCCGTGTGGCACTGTGGGTAGAGCGCCGGCCTGCAGACCGAAGGGTCCCGGGTTCGATTCCCGGTCAAGGCCACAGGCCTGGGGTTGCAGGCTCCATCCCCAGTGGGGGGCGCGGAGGAAGCAGCTGGTCCCTGATCCTCTCTCATCACTTATGTTTCTCTCCCCCTTCCTCCCTGAAATAAAATTAAAGAAAACATTAAAAACAACTAAACAACAACGGAATCTTAACCAACAACGGAATCTTAACCATCGTCCTCACCACTCCCCTCCCCCGTGCCATTTGCAGGGCTCACCGACCACGGGGAGCCGCGAAGGAGGAAGTGGGTCGGGGCGCCCGGGGTCTCGGCGGAAATGAAGCTGCCCCGAGACGGGCGTGGCCCCAGGGAGGCTGGTGGGGGGCCCTGGGGTCGGAGCAGGCCCGGAGGTCAGCAAGGAGAGAGGGAGAGGGGAGGTGCGAGGGTCGGACACGGAGAGGGTGCGGGGTCGGTCAGAGAGGGGCTGCGGGGCCAGAGACGCAGCAAAGCCGGGGGGGAGGGCGGGGGCGGCCGGCGGACCTCCCACTGTTCCAGAAGGCGCGCCATGTCGGCATCATTGTAGTCACGAATGTCCTTCTTCTTCTTCTTCGGCGGAGGCGGGGCCGCCTCGCCGGGCTTCCCCGACGGACCCTCGGCCGCGCGGGCCCCGGGCGGCAGCACCAGCAGTAGGTCCGAGGCACAGAGCAGGACGACGGCCGCGCGGAGCCACCTGGAGGCCGCCATCTTCGCCGCCGCCGCCCCGCGCCTGCGCGAGCCGCGGGCCCCGCCCCCCGAACGCCCCTTTCCGGAAGCCGGCCCCGCCCCCGCGAACGCCCCTTACCCGAGGCCGGACCTGCACGAGCCGCCGGCCCCGCCCCCGCGAACGCCCCTTACCCGAGGCCGGACCTGCGCGAGCCGCCGGCCCCGCCCCGCCTCCCCACCCCGAACGTCCCTTTCCGGAAGCCGGGCCTGCGCGAGCCTCTGGCCCCGCCCCCTAAAAAATGCCCCTTTCCGGAAGCCAGACGGGCTCGTGCCTCCGGCCACGCCGCTTCGTGGCCCCGCCCACAGAGGCGCGCTGACCTATCAGGCCCCGCCCCGTCGTTACCGGAAGCCCGCCCCTCCGCCATCTTTCCCCGCCCCGAGACCCCCTCCCTTAGTCCGGGTGCGGCGCGCGTGGGGCTGAGGGGCGGCCCCTGCCTGCGCTCCCGCTCCTTTTCCGCCAGAGGACGGCCTCTTCCCCCCTCCGGCGAGAGGCCCCGGCCCCAGAGCTCCCTCGGGGCTTCCGGGAGCCCTCGCGGCGCCTCGCGAGGCCGCGCGTCCCGCCCGCGAGGTGAGTTGGCGCCGCCCCGGCCTCCGGCCGCCGCCCCGAAGAGGTTTTGGAGACTCTGAGCGGCTTCCCGAGGGTCCTAGCGGCTCTCGGAGATTCCCGTCGCCTCTCGGGCTCCGAAAAGCTTTAAAAGAACCCCCGAGTCCCGGCCGGTGTCTTCAGTGGGTAGGGCGCAGGCCGAAGGGTCACGGGTTCGATTCCCGTCTGTGCCCGGGTCGCGGGCTCCATCCCCACCAGGGGGCGTGCAAGAGTCGGCCGACCCACGACTCTCTCTCCCTCTCCCTTCCTCTCCAAAATCCTTTAAGATATATATATTTTTTAAAAAATAACAAAATAACCCCCAAGCCCCAACAGTGACTCCTAGAGGATTCCATGCCACCAGCTCTCAGATATTCCTGTCGCCTCTCGGGCTCCAAAAAGCTTTAAAACACGCCCCCGAACCCGGGCCGGTGTGACACAGTGGGTAGGGCGCAGGCCTGCGGACCGAAGGGTCCCGGGTTCGGTTCCTGTTGGGGGTACATTCCCCGGTTGAGGGCTCAATCCCCACTAGGGGGCGTGCAGGAGGCGGCTGATCCACGATTCTCTATGATGTTTCTCTCCCTCTCCCTTCCTCTCTGAAATCAATAAAATATATATTATTAAAAAAAAATAAAAATAACCCCAAAACCCCAAAAATGACTTGCAGAGGATTCCATGCCACTGGCTCTCAGATACCCCCGTCACCTCTCGGGGTTGCAAAAGCTTTAATACGACCCCAAAAACTTTTCTAGAGCTTTCCGTCCGTCCCCCCTCCATCTGCTCTCAAGAGATGCCTGTAGGCTCTGGCACTCCGAAAAGCACTTTTTAATTTTTTTCTTTTTACTTTTTATTTTTAATTTCGCTGCAGTGTTTCTTCTTCTCACGTGGACTCGGACGGAGGCGTCCTGAGTTTTCAAGGCTGAGTCTTTCACTTTTTTAAAAAATATATATTTTTATTGATTTTTTACAGAGAGGAAGGGAGAGGGATAGAGAGTGAGAAACATGGATGAGAGAGAAACATCGATCAGCTGCCTCCTGCACACCTCCCACTGGGGATGTGCCCCCAACCAAGGTCCATGCCCTTGACCGGATCGAACCCGGGACACTTCAGTCCGCAGGCCGACGCTCTATCCACTGAGCCGCACTGGACAGGGCGTGCTTTTATTCTTTAGCCGGGAGCTACTCTGTGGTTTGGTACTAATATGCCAATTGTTTATTTCTCTATGACCCCTATTGCTGGACGTTTATTAACAAACTAGGGGCCCGGTGCACAAAAATTTGTGCACTCGGGGGTCCCTCAGCCCAGCCTGTGTCCGCACAACCTGCCACCTGCCACCTGCCACCCGCACATCTCGCCCCACCCAACCCACACACATCACCTGCCACCCACTGATC
>PVJC01028787.1:0-22339 GCA_004026665.1 Murina feae | reverse complement strand
TATGGTGAGTTTTCAATTGTGGAGTTCATTGAAACCTGTAAGATTTAATTCGAAAGAAACAAGACATGGTATTGTAGTTTCTGGAATTTATTGTGAAGTGTGTGATTTGTATAAATTTCTACCAAAATTTCCATGTTTCCTAATTATTTGTTATCTGTTGCTTCAAACAAAATAAACTTTTCAAAATTAAAATTAACAAGAAGTGTTCTCTGGTCATCTATGAGCAAAGACAAGCGACACATTCTAAGTACGCTGTCTAGTGAACATGAGTATGTGAAGACAAGCGTATCACTTTCCTAGTGCTTCTGTAACAAAGTGCCACAACTGGGCACCTTAACACAAATGAACTGGCTTGTCTCATAGCTCCAATGTGTCAGCTGGGTCATACATCCTTTGAAGGATCTAGAGAAGAATCTGTTCCATGCCCTTGTCTTAGGTTCCAGTGTTTGCCAGAAATCCTTTAGGATCCTTGGCTTGCAACTGCCTAAGGCAGAGCTCTGCCTTCTTGGTCACATGGGTTCTTCCAGTGTATGTCTGTCTTTATGGGGTTATCTTTACTCAGTGTGTCCCTCTGTCTCTTCGCCTCAGTTCTTTTTATAAGGACACCGGTCACTGGGATTAGATGCCTACACCACTCCAGTATGACCTCACCTTAATGAACTCCATGTGCAATGACCCTCCTTCCAAATGAAGCCATATTCTGAGGTACTGGAGGGAGGTGGAGGAGGTTAGAGGACGTAAGGACTTAACATATCCTTTGCCTGATGTGGGGGGAACCACAATTCAACGCATAACAAAAAACAATTTTTTTCATATGCATTGCAAACTTGTAGGCATTAAGGCTCCAGAGCAGAAACTACAATGTCATTGTATGTTACTTTAACACCTAAAAGTGTTATGTTTTATCCCTTTTTTTAAAAAAGCGCACTGATGTAATTTAAAAGTATGAATCCATTATTTTTTCCTTTGAGTGCTTTAGGATGATTATATATGTAACCTACCTCAACAAAAGAAAGTTTTCACTGGGTTTCTTCACTGAACATCATTGCTACGCCTTTCGTTTCGCCATGACTACTGAAATAAAATGTGTCAAAAATGATGCCCTCCCGCCCTGGCCAGTTTGGCTCAATGGAGAGGACATCAGCCCATGGATTGAAGGGTCCTGGGTTCCATCCCTCTCAAGTGCATGTACTTTGTTTGCAGGTCCCCACCCTCCTCCACCTCCCACCCCCACCTCTCCGCCCCTGGTTGGGGTGCGAACAGGAGGTAACCAATGGATGTGTCTCTGTCAGATGTTTCTGTCTCTCCCTCTCCCTTCCACTCTCTAAAAATCAATGGAAAAATATCCTAGGGTGAAGATTAACAAAACAAACAAACAAAAAACGATGCCCTCCCTGTGTCAGACACGCCCACCCGCACAGTCCAGGGCGGGGCTGAGCCGCCGGAACAGGGAGCCTCCGATACTCACTTTCCCAGCAGGCTCCGCGGTGGAGCTTCCGTCGCTCTGTAGGCCGCGCAGGAAGCCTCCCGCAGCGCAAAAGAACGCGACTGCCAGCTCCTCCCTCACTAGGGGGCGCCCGGCTCACCCACCGGCAGGGAGCGCACGCGGTGCCTGATGCCCGCCCAGCTCGCCAGCGCTGGAAGAGGTCACCACCCCTCCTCGCCCTCCCCCAGGTTGCCAACCAGGCAGGCTCGGGTGCGCATGCGCACACACGTCCACCACGCACTGGGCTACAGCGCATGCGTCCTCTCAAACCCGCCCCTCCGCGCAATTTCCCCAGTGTTTCCAGTTCCGGCTCCGGGGGGTTGGGGAGTAGCGGGTAAGATGCGCTTGTCGGCCGCCGCCGCCATCTCCCATGGCCGCGTGTTCCGCCGCCTGGGCCTTGGTCCCGAGTCCCGCATCCACCTGTTGCGGAACTTGCTTACGGGACTAGTGCGACACGAACGCATCGAGGCGTCCTGGGCGCGCGTGGACGAGATGCGGGGTTACGCGGAGAAGGTCAGAGGCGGGGCGCTCGCGTCCACCGCGCGGGTCCGGCCGGAGGGGGCGGGGCGGGGGCGGGCTGGACCCGGCGGAGTGGGACCTCCCTGGGCAGCCCTGCCCCCAAGTCTGAATCCTTCGGCCACGTTAGCGGAGCCCACTCCTCGGGCCCCTCCAAAGGGAAGACGGCTGGGGCTGTGGGGTTAGGAGCGCCCTGACTTGGAGGGAAGCGTGGCCAGTGAAATGAATGGGCTGCAAAGAAGTGAGATTAGAGAAGTGAGATTGTCGCCTCGGGTCTTGCTCGGGTTGGATCAGTGATGTTCTGTCCTCACAGCTCATCGACTATGGGAAGCTGGGAGACACCAACGAAAAGGCCATGCGCATGGCTGACTTCTGGCTCACGGTAAGTGCATCCTTTTCTGCCGCCCAAGTCGCATTCTTTGTTTCCTGAGTTGGGAGGGGGTTGTTCGGGAAAGGGAGGGGGGGGGGGCTGGGCAGAATTAAGCTCAAACACTCCCTTAGGGACAAATGCTACCAACTAAATTGGAAACTCGTGACTTAAGTAGGTACAATTCCGTGAGCATCTTAATCTGCACCTCTGCCTGTAACTAACCCCTCTGTGTAACTTGGACTCAACCACATTGGGGTGGGCGCTTAGTTAGTGGGTGGGAGTCTGGGTGTGTGTGTGTTTGGAGACCCTGCCTCTGGGAGTGCGGAAAGCTAAATGCCTCTGCAGTGGTGCCTGACTCTGCTCTCTCCTGGGTAACTCTCCCCCTCCAGGAGAAGGACTTGATCCCAAAGCTGTTTCAAGTGCTGGCCCCTCGGTTCCAAGGTCAGAATGGGGGCTACACGAGAATGCTGCAGATCCCAAATCGGGACATGCAGGATCGGGCTAAGATGGCGGTGATCGAGTATAAAGGGAACTGCCTCCCACCCCTGCCCCTGCCTCGCAGAGACAGCAGCCGAACACTTCTAAACCAGCTACTCCGGGGGCTGCGGCAGGACCGGGAAGCAAGCACCCACAGCTCCCACACACCTCAGACACCAGGGGTTTAACTGGAGCCAGAGTGTGTGGCCTCATCCGTGCCCGTGACCACAGGCCTTTGGATCTCTTCATCTCTAAGAACTGGAGCTGGGAGCTGTGAAGTGGACAGTCATAATGGAGCCCAGAACCGGTCGGGTGGCCATATAACCTTCTCTTTGCACAATAGGTAAAATTCCTTGTATGAATATGTAGAAACTGATTTTTTTTTTTTCCCCCTCTGAGAATGAGAACTATCCAAATGCTCTGTCTTCATGGGATAGTAAATTCACAGCATATGCTTCCGGCTCTTAAATCCATGTTTTATTGGTTTATGACAGTTTTGTTTTTCTTAATGCCGGTTTATATGGGGCATCTATAATAATAAAAGTGTAATATGCTAATTAGACCGGTTGTCCTTCCAGATGAAGCTGGGGCTGCGAGGGAAGCCCGGGCCCCCAGTGCCAGAGAGAGGCCAGTGCCAGCAGCCGGGGGAAGGAAGGCCTACTCCTGAATGAATTTCGTGCATTGAGCCTCTGGTGTACCTATAATTCCAAACTGGCCTCAAAGGGGATTGAGTTATGACATCTAGCATAAAGACTGAGCCCCTGGGACTTCTTAGAGAAAAATTTCTTCCTAACAAGGGTTGGAGAGTGCGAATCTAGAAGTGAACCTTCCATAAGGATCTGGTACCCTAAGAACCTTCAAGGAGCACTATAACCGTCCTCTCCTTCTAGGCAGGATCATACAATACCCTCGTGTGCTCCTCTCAAACCTTAAATGGGCCTCAAAGGAAGGACCTGAAGACTCCGATGTATGACTCTCCTGGCCAAGGCATGCTGGACTCCAGCATCAGCTCTTTCCTCTTGGAGCGGAAAGGAGGGTGGGAGGGGAGAGTGAAGTGAGGACAGGGTTAAAGTGGGAGGAGGATCAGGAAGTTAAACCTGCTGGGAATTTCCTGGAAATTTTTTATTGTCAAATCGGGGCCTCTTGGAACTGAGAAAGGGGAAATCCGGCTTCACAATGGCCTGGGCATACGAGAAGTAGGAAACTCCTTTATATATACTAATTAATATGAAGCCAAACTTGGCCCGGCCAGGCTGTCCACCCCTCAAAGCTCAGAGGCTTGACTAAAGTGATAGTCATGGGAAGACTCAATGCTGTCATCCCAGATTAAATGCGTCAGAACAGGGAGACAATTTCCATATCCCCAATATGGTGGAAAGAAGAGATTTTTATCTTGGGCTGGACCTTCAGAATGCATTGGGCCCAGCATACCCTCCCATTTTCTCAGATGATAAGGGTCAAGGTGAAGAGGTCACTGGTCTAGCAGATAGTAGCTTCAGTGACGGCTATTCTTGTGCTGTTTTACTGCAGTTTCCTGAGTTGGACACCTACTAGCAGGGTTCTCCATGTCTCCCTCTGCTCCAATCTGCCTTTAACATTATTACCAGAAAGCTCTTTCTGACATTATATTTTGAGTGACATACTAGACACTCAAAGCTTTTAAATAAACCTACACCTCTGAGTGCTAATGCCCAAAAATTCATCCCCTTCCTGTCTTCTTGACATGAACATTCACCTCAGCTAGATAAGTTGGAGTCATCCCTGACTCCTGGAGAAAGCACTTAACTGTTAAACACCACATCTTTACATCTTATTGGCAAGAAGTGGATTGTGGCTGACTCTCATACTTTTTCCTCTTAGCCCCAGAAATATATGCCCTGTTGGAGTTTTCAACAGTCCCCTAAGTGCTTATTAAACATCTGCTAGTACCCATCATCAATTTAGGCAGTAGGGATACAGTCTTTATCAAGTGTTTGCCATGTGTTGGGCCCTGGGATCGATACTAGGGATACAGAGAAGAAACAGCTTCTCCCTTCAAGGAGCTCACAATCTAATGGACCACCACCGATGCCACAGTGGCCTCAAGAGACACTTGATCACCTTTAATATTTTGGCCAAATAAGAGTGCATGAATCCTAGAACATTTACCGAAGGCTCAGGGACCATATAAGTGAAATAATCTGGCCTGTAAATGATAAGTTTTCACCCCAGTTGTTGGACTATACCATCTAGGCACCTCTTTAAAAAAATTCAGACACCCCAAAGAGAGGGGTTCAGATGTACTGCAAATGTCTCTACTTTTCAGAGGTTCTCAGGCTCCAGTTTTTGACTGTAAGGTCATCAGCTATGCCCACTTCCCTTCAAAAAATAATGAACTCTAGCCCAGCTGGCATGCCTTGTAGTGGAGCATCAACCTATGGACCTGAAATTCATAGTTTGATTCCCAGTCAGGACACATGCCCAGTGGAGGGTGTGCAGGAGGCAGCCAATCTATGATTCTCATCATTGATGTTTCTATCTCTCCCTCTCCCTTACTCTCTGAAATCAATAAAAACACATTTTAAAAAATCATAGTGAACTCCAGCCTCAACAGATCAGTGACACAGTATCACCCCAATATCCAGAGGAGACCGCTGCAAAAGCTAGGGACTGCTTCCTTGTACTCATCTATAGTCCTATTAACTAGTCATGTTGAGTTCATTTCCATAATGTTTCTGAAATCTGCAGTCACTTTCCCTAGTCTGAAATCTAAGATACCATTCCTGGATTACTACAACAGTCTCCAGACTTGCCTCCCTCCACATTGCAGCCAGAGTGATAGGATTCTGATATCTTAATATCACAGGGGTCCTCAAACTTTTTAAACGGGGGGCCAGTTCACTGTCCCTCAGACCGTTGGAGGACCAGACTATACTTTAAAAAAAACTATGAACAAATTCCCAGCACACTGCACATATCTTATTTTAAGCAGGACAGGCAGTGGCAGCAAAAACACCCAGCATGCAGCCCGTGGGCCGTAGTTTGAGGATGCCGGATGCTCTGCTTGTCAGTATTCAGTGGCTCCTCCATTCATATAGGAAAAGGATCCAGATTCCTTACCCGACTCCCCTCAGTGATTAGACATCCACTCACTATTCTAGCTATTTTCCCTGCCTCTAATCTTGTGCTCCAGAAGCATGGAAGTCCTTATTTTGACTGTTCTTTTTGCACAGCTCCCCTTACTACCTTTGGTTGATGCAGTCTCTACCAACCAGTACCTCCCCTCCCCCTTTACATACCTAAATACACAAACTTGACATCTTCCGGGTGGCTCTTCTGACCATGGACACACACAAGTTCATTACTTAGTGAACCAAGGTGCACTACTATCTTGTATAATAAAAGCCTAATATGCTGTGTCCCATTGTCCATTCAACCAATTTAATAAAAAAGTAATATGCAAATTGGTGTCACTCTGCTACACCTAAGCCATGCCCACCAGCCAATCAGAGTGGCTATATGCAAATTAACCCAGCCAACATTGCAGCCAGCAGCCACAGAACTGGAACAAGCAGGAGGCTTGCCCCAGTGATGGAAGAAGCTAAGGTTCCCACCAGCCTTGGCTGGCTGTGGCCTCTGCTCAAGGCAACAAAGTTTCAATTATAGAAGATAAATAAACCCCAGATACCTGCTTCTAGCTGGCTTGGGCTCAAGGAAGTGCTGGGAGCCTGGGTTGTCAGGGGCAACCTGACCTGGGTTCTGGTTAAAGCAACAAAGTTCCAATTATAGAAGATAAATAAATCCCAGATACCTGCTTCCAGCCAGCCTTGCTGGGAGCTTGGGTGGCTGGGGGCCTTAGCCAGCCTGCAAACAGCTATCAGCCCCTCACCCAGGCTGGCTAGGCACCCCCCACACCCTGAAGGGCCTGTGGCCAGCCTACAAACAGCCATCAGCCACTCACCCAGGCTGGCCAGGCACCCCAGCGGGACCCCCACCCTGAACCAGGACACCCTTCAGGGCAAACCAGCTGGCCCCCACCCATGTACCAGTCCTCTATCCTGTATAATAAAAGAGTAATATGCAAAGTGACCCTAACAGCAGAACCACTGGGAATGACTGGTCACTATGACACACACTGACCACCATGGGGCGGACACTCAATGCAGGAGCTGCCCCTGGTGGTCAGTGCACTCCCACAGAGGGAGCTCTGCTCAGCTACAAGCCAGGCTGATGGCTACCAGTACAGCGGTGGTGGTGGGAGCCTCTCCCACCTCCTCAGCAGTGCTAAGGATGTCCAACTGCAGCTTAAGCCTGCTCCCTGCTGACAAGTGGACATCCTCCAAGGGCTCCTGAACTGCCAGAGGGATATCTGACTGCCAGCTTAGGCCTGATCACCTGGGGAGCGGGCCTAAGCCAGCAGGTGGATATCCCCCAAGGGTTCCCAGATTGCTAGAGGGCACAGGCTGGGCTGAGGGACCCGCCCCCAAGTGCACAAATTTTTTGCACCGTGCCTCTAGTCAAAGTATAATATGCTAATGATATGCTAAGGCCACTCAACTGCTCACTATGACATGCACTGACCACCAGGGGGCAGACACTCCAACTGGAAAATTATCTTGTTGCTGGGGTCCAGCCATTCGGGACTAGGACAGAGAGAGATGGGCTGGACACACCCTGGAGCCCTCCTGTGGTGCCTCTCCAGCTGGCCAAACTCCCAGATCCTTACCCAGCATGAATGGTGCACCGGTGGGGTCCCTCAGCCTGGCCTGCAATTCGGGACCCTTTAGGATGTCAGAGAGCCTGTTTTGACCCCATCCCACAGGCCATGCTGAGGGACCCCACACACATACTGGTGCATGAATTCGTGCACCAGGCCTCTAGTGTTTCTATAATCCACTGAATTTATCCAACTGTATTACACTTCCTGGGTTGATTCCCAAACATCCATCCCAGAACACTCTAAAGCAGTCGTAGTATTTCCACCCCTTGCTATTGATGGTTCAGTGATGCACAGGCCTAAACTAATTTCTGTGAAGCTTTAGTGTTTTCTAAGGTTGTTTTTTTTTTTCTTTACTGTGATCCACAAATCAAAGAGCATTTTACTTCAGAACACAATAGTCACATACATACATAATTGAAGCAAGGCATCACAAAATATTTGCCTTTGCAAATATGCATAGTAATATTTCTATTCTTTCCTAGCTTAGTTCTTAAAAATATTGGTCCCAGTTGACTAAATTGATTTTTACAGCTCACTAATGGATTACAGCCTTTCCTGAAAAACACTGATCTCAACCAGCACTAATTATAGTGACTCATCATTGCCTTTGCAGATAAAATCAAGACTGTTATGACACAAAGGTCTGATAGTCAGAAAATAACAAGTAGTTTCCTATGAAGAGTGGAAGCAGATAATGGTAGGAGATGAGGCTGAGACCCAACCATAGAAGACCTTGTTCAAACCTCTACTCAGAAGTCGCCTTTTTGAGGCTTCCAACTTCCACTTCGCCCTCCAAATGTGGCGAGGCCCCTGTGCGCAGTTACGATCTCAGGGCATACACCTACCAAAGCTTTCATCGTACTGGATCACCGATGCCTGTCTGCTTGACTGATATCCTTCACTCAGCTGAGCTCCTAAAAGCCAGAAACTGGAACTCATTCTTCTGGATGCCTTTTCCTACCAAAGGATCAGATTCAAACTAGCTGCTCAATAGAAGTTTATTAAATGATGAAGAGAAAGCTACATGTTGTCCTTGACATACTGAGCTCTCAGGCTGAGCTCTCACAGAACAATAAACACGGCGCTGTGTGCAGGGACAGTGCTAAGCTACACTGCTGAGTAGTCCAAGGCTGGAGAAATGGGCTTCCTCCTCTCCAGGGACTCAAGTGCTGGCAATGACTGTCAAGGATGTAAGCAAGTATCTAATGCATTTCCCACACATGTCATATTCCTGTTTTCTGAAAACTCTCACAAACCCTCAGGCAGACAATACCTGTACATTTTCCAACACTTAGCCAAAAGCTGAAATGATGTAACTTACGTGAAATAATCACTGAATTCCCCAAGCAAAGCTAGGCACTTCAGTGCCCAATTTCACACTGTACGTCCTTTATTTTGGCAAAGGCACAATTACATTGTTTAGCACCCTTCACTAGATAGTGAATTTCTTGAGGTTAGGCGACATATCCAATTCACTCTTATGGCACCAAGTGGAGAACATGGGACAAAATAGGTTTCTGAAAATACCTATTGACTGAATCAATGCATTGAGCAAAGTTCTCAGCCTAACTTGGTATTTAAAGCTCACTAGCTCCTCCTTTCCCCGGTTTCCTCTTACTTCATCTGAAAAAGAACTTCCTGCAGTGCTGATTTCCCATTGTTCACTACTGGATAACGTCTGTACCCCAAGGCTGTCCTCTCTGTGCCCTTAAATACATGGGCATTTTCTAATCCATAGCTCTGTCTCTGGGACATGAATTTGGTAGTTACATTTGGGATTCTCTAATAATAGAAATGGCCTGTGTGCCTACATTTTGAGGAAAGGAGTTTAAACTCTTCTGGCATTTTGCATTATGTTCACAATATGAAAATAGTTATTTTCCATGTTTAAAACTCAAATAGTTTACATTACACACACACACACACACACACACAAACTTCTGTTAAAATTGATGCTCTAGGAGGTGAGCCTCGCTTACACTGTGGCTTCACAGATACCTTGGCTGACCACATGTAGTCCAGCATACGAAGCACAGCATCAAAGCTTTACTGCTATTCACTTCAAGGCAAAGAAAATACAAAAGCTGTTTCTAGGGATGTCACAGAAAATTTAATGTTATTATCCTGACAAATATTTCTAACTGGTTTAAAAAAAATTGTCACAGAAACTTTCCCACAATCATCTTTTTATGCAGAGGATAAAAGAAACATAAAATTATTCACTTTTGTATGTGCTGAGTTTAAGATGCTTGGGAGCATCTGGAGTTTGCAAAAGAGTTCTTTACTGGGAGAACAGATTTGGGAGTTGTCAGCAATTAAAGCTAAGGAAATGAATGGAGTGACTCAGAGTGTATATGTGGAGGGGAAGGAGGCTGACATCAGACAGGATACAGAATCTGTGAAGGAGTCTGAGAAATTGCCTTTTTAAGAGGAAAGAGAACCTGCAAAATTCATCACAGTACCTAGTGCAGTGTCTTCCTTGTGCATAGAAGGCACTCAAAAATAGTCATATACATTCAGAAGGTATATTCTTCCATTCAAAGCCTTGTGCTAATTTAGGAAATACAGGGATGACTTTTCAAGGGTCCAAAGGTCAATTGGAAAGACAGATAATAAACAAATAAATACAGCACAGTAGACAGGTAGTATGGAAGTGTGCACACAGGCTTGATTTACTGGAGTATCAAGAAAGGAGGAGGTCACTGAAGAACTTCGGAGGAAATGGCTGAATCTTGAAGAAAACAGGTATTCGTCAAGCATGGGGAAGAGAGGTCAGCTGTGAGGGCATTCCAGGCAGCAAGATATCAGGTATAAGTGCACTGAATTATGAAGCATTATGTAGTGATTGAGAAATTCCAAGGAAGTAATTTGGTGCAGCTGGGATTTAGTATTTGACCAAGAAGTGCAGGAAATGAAGCAGGAAAGCCAAGCAAGATCAGGTTACAAAGGGCCACGTAAGACATGATAAAGTGCTTCAGGGAAAGCCACTGAAGGATTTTTAACTGAAGAGAAAAGCCATCAGATTTACATTCAGAAAGATCATTCTTGCATCAGACTGGAAGACGGGATAGACAGACTAAAAGCAAAGAACCCAAATTGGAACCTGGATTAGGAATTCAAGGGGAGTTGACTGAAGACTAGATTAAGCCACAGGCAGGAGAGGTAGAAGCTGACAGAGACAGATTAGATCAGACATTGTGTGGGATTACATGAGGTAGAGGAAGAAGTTGAGTTCCACTCACAGAGAATCTTTCTACTAACAGAATAGCAAAGGAAAAGCAGATCTGAGATTGCCATGATGAACTTTGTTGAAAACATACTAATCCTCTTAAGCAGCTATCATGTGGACAAAGGATATATGTAACAGTTGTGTGAGCTCAGAGGCTATATGTAAACAAGCAATATAGATGTGAATGTCACGCATACACATACATGGGAATGAAAGCAATTGGACTAGATGACATTTCCAACAAAGAAATACAGAGGAAGAGAAATTTTAAAAAGCCCTATGATACAGCCAACATGCAAAGACCAGAGAGAGAAAGAAGCCCTCTGAGGACAGTAAAACAACTAGAACACTGGTGTCTCAAAGTCCCGGGGAAGAGGATGTCAAAACATCTATTTGTGTAGATTGTGAATTCTGGAGGGCAGACACTAGATAATTTTTGTATTGTCAGACCCTAATGTTGTCCAGCCGCTGGGGTAGTGCTTTAATGAATGTCTGTGGCCACTGGACTTGGGAATTAGGGTGTTCACTGTTGTCCTCTGATAGAGCAGTCTCTTGAGAGGGGAAAAATACAACGATAAAGACAATTCAAGAAGTTAGGTGACAATGAAAAGAAAAGAGACAGGGCAAAGATATGTAGCACCTTGAGAGGAAGACACTTAAAACGTGAATTTTGAAGACCAATGTATTTGTTTTTGTTATGGTCTGAATGTTTGTGTCCTTCCCCACCCCCAAATTCATATGTTGAAATCCTAATGCTTGGGAGGGGCAGGTGCAGGGTGGAAGGGATTAATGGGGGATGGGGGAGGAGACATCTATAATACTTTCAACAATAAAGATACATTCAAAAAAAATCCTAATGCTTGACATGAGGGTGTTAAGAGGTGGGGCCTTTGGGTGGAGTTCTCATGAACAATATTAGTGTCCTTATAAAAGAGACGCCTCAGAGATCCCTTTCTCCATCTACCACTTAGGGACACTACAAGAAGACACAGCTATGAACCAGAAAGATGGTCCTCACCAGATGCCAACCATCCTGGCATCTTTGCCTTGGACATCCCAGCCTTCAGAGCAATGAAAAATAAAATTTTGTTGTTTCTAAGCTGTTTGTGGTATTTTATTAGAGTAGTGTGAGCAGACTACAGCAATTTTATAATGAGTACTTCTGCCAGTCCTTAGTTAGACAGACAGACACTGTAGGTTAAACGAAAAGTTCAAAATCATGCGTCAAGGGCAAAGGTGGAGGGAGGAGAGCTTTCTTATTCCCCATTTTGGCATCCATAGCTTCTCCATCTTTATGTGAAACCCTTCTGTTTTGGGACTTGACATTGGTTGTATTACCTTTTTCTGATGGTGGTTGTACTACCTTTTTCTGATGCTGTTGGCCTTAGCTGCTAAGGCCTAGACCACCTGCTGGCACAACCCAGAAGTAAATTGGCAAGATTGCAGTTCTAACCTGTCTGCCTTTGCGGAGAAAAGCATCTATAGCTAGTCACATAATGAATCATTAAATTTAGTTGCAACAGACAGAATATCATTACTTCAAAACACAACTGAGAAGTCAATGTGAAGTTAGCAAAGATAGAAGCAAGTACTGAAAGATCAAAGGCTTCTCTGGAGGAATCTTAAATACTGAGAACCAGCTACCCCCTTTTTTATAACACATTGGGTGATTCATGCTGGTCTGATTGGGGGTGGGAGTGGGAAGAAACAACTTCTGGTTACTCATTGAGTGAAGTCTTGTTCACCATCCGAAGACCTGCTACCATCCCATTTGCTCACTTACCCTATCCAAGTGCATGCCCCCTTCAAGACTCTGACTCCATAGTTCTTTATTACTCTCTCCTCCTGGAAACAATCCATACAGCCCACTCTCTTTAACAGGCCATTGACCCTTTCATGACCGGCTCGACTTTACCCCTGAATTTTTACCTTCCACAATCTCACTCTGTAAACCCACCTTCTTGCCTCTGGCTCTCTCGTACCCCTGTGTACATATTACACTTTCAACCTCTTTCAACCACAGGCCTTTGCATTCCCACTTGTCTCCCTGTGTGTACCAGGCCTTTATTCCTTTCTACCCAGCTTGAACGTTATGATCCAACATTTCATCCATTCTCATGGCAGCCCCTATTCAACCCCACACCTTTCTCTCCCACCCACTTACTAATCATCTGATTTCTCTACTCCTGTGCCCTCATCAGTGAGAGCTCTGAGAAACAAAATATACCACAAAACACTGGAATTGGAATCAACAGAGCTGGGCACTGAGCACAACTTGGTAAGCCTGACTTGCTCAATCCTGTCATCTCTGACCCCTACAAACTTTTCCACTTAAAGTCTTTGGATTTTCATCTCTTACTATCAGCACTTAACCTCACTTCCTACTTCTCAAAAAAGGGAGGGAAAGTGGCTGTGACATATTCTTCTTAATTTTATACCCTTCTGACCTTTATCTGCATCCAGAAACTAGGCAATTAGTTTGACATCTATTTACTGAAGACATGACACCAATGATCAAGCTGCCTAAAGGTCAATTCAGCAAAATTTCCAAATGTATCAACTTTTAAAAAATTTGCTTTTGAACATCAAAATCCAATTTGGTGAAATTATCAATTTACCAAAAATATGTTTCTATCAATATTTATAGAAATTGTGTTGCATGAAAAGTTTCATAGTTTTGTGAAACTTTTTTTCATAGCTCTTCTTTTCTTCAGTTTTCAGTTTCAGCTTGGCATAATTAGTTCTACCAATGTCTTTTTAGGATATCTGTTGTGTACCAGATTTCAATGAAACTCTGTTAAATGTCACATTTCTGTGGAATATCATTTCAGACAAAGAAGCAGGTGCCTACAAAAACAAATAATACTCATTTGGTCTAGCTGATAAGTCTATGAATTAAAACAGCACTTTCTAACTCATTCTATGAGGCCAATCTTACTCTGATACTACTAGTAAAACCAAATAAATAAATAAATAAATAAATAAATAAATAAATAAATAACTATCACAGGCAAAGAAAATAGAGATCAATGTACTCTATGCAAAATTCCTTAACAAAATACTAGCAAACTGTATTCAACAACAGAATTATACTGTGACCAAGTGGATTTATCCCAGATTGGTTTATCATTCTAAAAACCAGTAGATTTACATCATAATACATCATACCATATCAATAGAGTAAAAAACAAGAGCATAATTATCTCAGTAGACACACAAAAGTAATTTGACAAAATCTGACACCTTTTCATCACAAAAACACTTAATAAACTAGGAATAATGAGAATTTCTGAACATAATAAAAGGCGTGTATGATAAAGCCCCACAGCTAGGATGATATTTAATATTAAAAGACTGTGTACTTTCTCTCTAAAATAAGGAATAGGACCAGGATGTCCATTCTTGCTACTTCATTCAACATTGTATTTGAGGTTCCATCAGGGCAATTAGACAAGAAAAAGAAAGAAAAAACAGTTGTATCAGACAGAGAAAAGTAAAACTGTCTCTATTCGTAGATGACATGATTTTGTGTATTGAAAATCTAAAGGAATCCACCAAAAAACTAACAAGAGAAATATTTAGATGCCTAAATAAATGTAAAAATATCACATGTTGAAGGATTGGAAAACTTAATATTGTTAAGATGGAAGTGCTCCCCAAAGTGTTTTACAGATTCAACATTATTTATTAAAATAATGACTGCCTTTTTTTTTTCTTCAAAAATTACCAGAAACTAGGCAATTAGTTTGACATCTATTCATATGGAAATTACAGGGACCCAGAATTTCCAAAATAATCTTTTAAAAATGAGAACAAAGTTGGAAAACTTATACTTCCCAAATTTAAATCATCTACAAAGTAATCAAGATTGTGTGGTATTTCATAAATAAGGATAGACATATAGAACAATGGAATATAACTGAGTGTTCAGATCTAAACTGTAATGTTTATGGTCAATTGATTTTTTGAAAATATGCAAAAAAAGTAAACACAGAAATACCAGTCTTATCAACAAATGATAGTAGGACTAGATATCCACATGTAAAAGAATAGGATTGGCCCTCTACCTCATATTGCACTCAAAAATTAAGTCATAGTTCTAAATGTAAGAACTAAAATTATGAAACTCTGTAAAGAAAAAATAGCAGTAAATCTTGACCTTGAATTAGAAAATTGTTTCTTAAAGATGATGCTGAAAGCATAAGCAACAAAAGAAATATTAGTTATACATCATCAAAATGAAAAACTTTCATATTCAAGCACATCATCAAGAAAATTAAAAAGGCAATCCATAGAATGGGAGAAAAGCAGTTATTTACCTACAAGGAAAAGCTCTCATAAGGCTGTCAGCTGATTTCTCAACAAAAATTGTGAAAGTCTGAAGGAAGTGGCAAGAAATATTAAGAATGATAAAAAGCAAGGAGCTACAACCAAGATTCTCTACCCAGCAAAGCAATCATAAAATCGAAGTACAGCCCTGGCTGGTTTGGATCACTGGATAGAGAGTTGGCCTGAGGATTGAGGGTCCTGGGTTTAATTCTGGGCAAGAAAAGAGGGGTTAGGGAGAATGGGTTAAAAAAAATAAGGTAAAGGGATTGAGAAATACAAATTGGTAGTTACAGAATAATCACAGAAATGTAAAGTACAGCATAGGGGATATAGTCAATTAGTTGGTAATAACTCAATATGGTATCAAATGGATACTGGATTTATCCAGGTGATCGTGTTATAAGTTATGTAAATGTCTAATTATGGGGGTTTAATGCCTGAAACTAATTTAATATTGTACATAAACTGTTAACTTAAACATAAATAAACAAACACTTACAAATGTTGGTAAGGATATGAAGAAATTGGAGCCTTCATACACTCCTGGTGGCAATGTAAATTGGTGCAGCTGCTGTAGAAAAGTTTGGCAACATCTCCCAAAATATTTCTCAAAAAGTTAAACATAGAGCTACAATATATACTATGCTAGCAATTCCACTCCTAAGCATATACTAGTACTCAAGAGAATGGAAAAAATATGCCCACAAAGAAACTTATATACAAACTAGAGGCCCAGTGCATGAAATTCATGCACTGGGGGTGGGGGAGGGTTTCCCCAGCCTGGCCTGTGCCCTCTCACAGTGTGGGAGCCCAGGATCAATCACCCCAAAGTGATTGGCCCCGCCTACCTCTCCAGGGCTCCTCAATGGATTGCCCCAAAGATGTAGGCCAGAGCCAGAGTCCCGCCTCTGTGGAAGACAAGGGGCCACGAGAACCCCGGTGGAAGCCATGTGGAGCAGCCACTGGGATCCACCCCCGCTGTGCATGCAGCCATCTTGTGATGGCATGAGAACCATCTAGGCTTTTATTAGTAAAACATTCACAGCAGCATATAATATAATAAAAGAGTAATATGCAAATTGACCATTACCCGAGACACATAAGCCACACCCACCAGCCAAGCCACGCCTCCCAGCCAACCAGAGCGGCTGTATGCAAATTAGCCCAGCCAAGATGGAGGCCAGCAGCCATGGAGCTAGAGCAAACCAGAGGCTTCTGTTGCAACCTCCTGCCTAGGCTGGCTGAGCCTCTGCTCACGGCCACGCCCACCAGCCAATCAGAGTGACTGTATGCGAATTAACCCAGCCAAGATGGAGGCTGGCAGGGCGGCTCTGCACTGGGAGCCTCCGCAGCCGGCATAGCTGTGCCAGGTGTGTCAGCTCAGTGGGAGGTGTCTGGCCTGGGGCCTCCTCGGGGCATCCAGGAGCGCCCGTGCTGGGTCCACTGCCTGGCTCCGCCCCCTGGGGGTCTCCGCGGGGCATGCAGGAGCTCGGGGGGCCTCTGCGAGGCGTGCAGGAGCAGCCGTCCTGGGTCTGCTGCCTGGCTTTGCCCCAGGGGCCTCCTCAGGGGCATGCGGGAGCATCTGCTGCACAGTGCAGAGAATCCGAAGCCAGTCTGCTGCTGGCTCCACGCTAGGTGTGTTTGCTCTGCAGCAGGGGCCCACCAAGGGATCCTGCACCAGCATCCGCCCCTGATGCACCACCCAGCTCTGCGCCAGGTGTGTCCCCTCAGTGGTGGGGGCCCACCAGGCATGTGTGATCGTGGGCCCTCTGGTGGGAAACGTCCAGGCCTGCATTCACCAGCCCTCCCACCCCTCAGTGCACGAACCCTGAAGGGGCTGTGGGCAGCCTGAAAATGGCCCTCAGCCCCTCACCCAGGCTGGCCAGGCATGCCAGCAGGTGGACATCTCCCCCAAGGTGTCCCAGACTGCAAGAGAGCACAGGCCAGGCTGAGGGACCCCCACCTCCTGAGTGCACAAATTTTTGTGCACCTGGCCCCTAGTTATTCATAATAGCCAAAAAGTGGAAAAAATCCAAGTGTCCCATCAACTGATGAATGAGTAAACACATGATATTGCCATATAATGGAATATTATCCATCATTAATAAGAAATAAAGTACTGATATATGCTACAACATAGATAAGCTTCAAAAGCATGCTAAGTGAAAAAAGCCAGACACAAAAGGTCACATATAAAATGTTCAGAATAGGAACATCCATATAGACAGAAAGTAGGTTATTGGTTGCCAGGGACTAAGAAAGGAGGGAATGGGGAGTAACTGCTACTAGGTGTGGGGTTTCTTTATGGGCAATGAAGATATTCTGAAAATTGATTGTGCTAATGGATATATAACTTTGTGACTATACTAAAAACCACTCTAAATTCTCGATTTTAAAGGATGGACTTTATGTATGGATCTGCCATTTGACCCAGTGATTCTACTTCTAGGGCTATGTCCTAAGAAACCCAAAACACCAATCAGAAAAAAATGTATGTACTCCTCTGTTCATAGCAGCAAAATTAACAATAGCTAAGATCTGGAAACAGCCCAAGTGTCCATCAGTAGATGAGTGGATAAAAACATCTGTGGTACATTTATACCGTGAAATACTATGCAGCAGTAAAAAAGAATATCTTATCCTTTGAGATAGCCTAGAGGAACCTGGAGAGTATCATGCTAAGTGAAATAAGTCACTCAGAGAAAGATAAGTATCACATGATATCACTCATATGTGGAATCTAATGAACAAAATAAACTGATAAATGGAGTGGATCCATAGACATGGAAGCATGGAATAGAATGTGGAATCTCAGAGGGAAGGTGGAGGAGGGTGGGTGGGTGGGAGGTAATCAACCAAAGACCTTGTATACATATGTGCATAACCCATGGACACAGACGGTGAGGTGGTGAGTGCCTGGGATGGGGAGGTGGGGGTTGGAGTGCACTGGAGGGGGTTGATGGGGGTAAAAGGGGACATATGTAATACTTTCAACAATAAAGATTTTTTTAAAAAAAATTTAAATAAAAAAGAATGGTAGATAAATTGTATCTCAATAAAACTATTATTTAAAGAAATAAATAAAATCAAAGTAACTATCTATAGAAGCAGTAACAACTATATAATCAAGGATAAGAATAAGTAAGCAGAGCTTTTCCTAAAGTATTTTTCCAATTGTGATATGAACAGAACCAGCAGAAATTCTACAAATGTTTCTTAGATGTCACCATGGCGTGGGCCCATTTCTCAGTCTTTGTGACATCTAAGAACAATTATCTTGAATTAATGAATGTATAATAGAATTTATATAATTAATTATATCATTTATTGTAGTATTAGTTAATAGCATTTACCAATCAGCATGGAAATAGAGTATGGCCATATTTCAGTCTTTATCTATATATCTATTATAATTACAAGTACAGAAGAAATGATAAAGGCAAATTATTGGATTGAAAATGTTTTGGGAAAGAAAAATCCCCCTCCCCTCTGGTTGTTTATAAAATTTTTGACATTTGAGTCATTGCACAACACTGTGGAGCAAAATACACAAGAAAGTCTCATTCCCAAAAGTCATAGATTCAAAGCAAGGAAAAACTTAGAATACACTGAACTTTGGCCAACCATGGCAAAATAACTTCACTGGAACAGCTGCAAATAAATTAAAACTAAGCTAAACTAAACTTCAAATTAGTCAACTGATACTTTGTAGAAATCTTCACAAGTAGCTAAAATCCACCCAACCATGCAAATTGTTGTAAACTTTACACATAATTAAAAGCAACAAAATTTTGGTAAATTGACAGAATTGGTAAATTTCAGCAAATTGATCACTGTGAACTGAAATTCAGAGAATTGGCTTTCCTTACTTCCCATCCCAGAGGATAGGAGTCCTTCGTCTTCAAATGTAGCCCCTCCATCTGTTCTAGATTCCATCCCCTTCTGCTTACTCTGGCTCTTGCTCCGTTGGAGACAATCTGGAGTGTCCTTTTTTCTTTCCTAGAGTCTCCACAGGGAACGGAAGTCCTTCAGAGCCTGGAAAACATACTAGCTCTTAGAAGATCCCAACTCAAACAGTGCTGGACTCTGGCCATTTCTTAATAGTCCTGCTCACTTTCTCCAGGGCTGGGCTGTCCTGCAGAGCTCTAATGACTTGTGGCTTCTCATGAGCATTTGAGAGGGGGACTAAGACTTGGAGCACTCTGAAACCAGGCTCTGCTGCTTCCAGTGCTGCTTTCTGCACCAAGAAGGAACAAATAAAACACAGAGCCAGCGAGAATTATCAGCCTCCCATCCTGTCATTCAGATCGTTGTTCCAAGGCAGCCCTTTGGGGTCACCTTTCCTTTCCCATGTGGTCCATCCCCACACTAATCTGTCCTTCCTTACCCCTAGTTAATTCGCTCTCCCACTGCTTCCCTGTTTCAGCTCTTCCCATGTGGACTCGCCTCCCAGTCTTTTCTGTTCTGAAACCTCTTTTTCATGGTGAAAAAACCCTGAACTCTCAGCTTTTCTGTATGCCTGCAAGCCTTCACTTCCCACTCGGTGCAGTCATGAAATGACCTCCCCTGTTTTTCATTAATTAATTCAGTGTAGCTGTGCCTATATCCTTTGTTCTCTCACCAGCATCCTCAACGCCATGGTCTTTTAGGCCAATGAGCCCACCAACCATTATTTCTCTCAACAGTATCTCCTATTATTTAACACTTTCCCCAAGATCCCTATCGTATCTCCTCCATCTGCCCCATTTTTCACAAAATCTCAACTCCTCCCCAAAGAGAATAAATCACCAGGTTTGGAGGCATCAGATTCCTTCCCTGTTCCATCTTCCCCCCACATTGCCCTCATACCTTCCTCACACATGCCTGCACCCTCACCCGTCTTCCCTATCAGTCTTGAAGGAGGTAGTGCCTTTCTTCTGTTAAAGGCCAATTCCTCCTTATAGTCATGGTGAAGTCTTCATTCCCTCCTCTCTCCTCTGGGTCCTTGTTCCACTAGCCATTGCTTGTCCATTACCTTCTTATCTACGGTGTTAAATCTGGTCCTGCTGCTTTCTTCCAAGCAACTCTCCCCCAATCCTTCTACTCCCCACTCCTCCATCCAAGCCTGCTACCTATTTTCCCTATCTTTTCTTACTACAGTCACTTGGTAGTGATCCTTCGCTTGTCACACTAGCATTCTTTCTTAATTCTGTAACAGCCCCTTCATGTCAGTCGTTCACTTAACAAATATTGATTGAACATCACCTATGAGCAGGCACTGCTTGAATATGCTACATTGGGGAACAAACCAAGCTTACTGTTCAGAGAAGTACAAAGACATTTAATCAAATACTCTCACACCAGAAACTTGCAACTGTGATAAATGCCACAAAGGAGAAGTACTAGGCACCATGAGAACCCATCACGTGGGGATTGACCTAGTCAGAGAGGTCAGGGAAGATGCCTTTGGTGGAGTGATGCTTCAGCTGAGACCTGAAGGGGAAATGAGAGGCCACTTAAAAGAGGAAAGAACCAAAGCATGCCCTGGGGAAGAGGACAAGTTTATGCGATAGTATTTTTAAGAATCAGTGTGAATGGAAGCTGCCATCTTTTTAAATGGTCTTGCCCTCTACTCCCAGGATTGATCTGGAAGGGCCCAGGAGTCAGCCCAGGCCATCTGAAAGCTTTCCTTGGGATTTTTGGATGTGTTGGTATTGTTATAAGGCTTATTTAACTATGTTTTTTTAAACTAAGTATGTATATAATGTTAATTTTAAAATTAGTTAAAAACATCAGAAGGGCTCGGTTGGTGTGGCTTAGTGATTGTGCATTGACCTATGAACCAAGAGGTCGCAGTTAGATTCTGGGTCAGGACACATGTCCGGATTGTGGGCTCAATCCCCATTATGGGGCAAGCAGGAGGCAGCCTATCAATGAATCTCTCTCATCATCATCCTTCTTCTTCCTCTTCCTCCCCCTCCTCCTCCTCCTCCTCCTCTTCTTCTTCCTCTTCTTCTTCTTCTTCTTCTTCTTCTTCTTCGTCTTCGTCTTCGTCTTCGTCTTCTTCTTCCTCTCTCTTCTCTCTCTCTCTCTCTCTCTCTCTCTCTCTCTCTCTCTCATCTCTCTCTCTCTTTCTCTCCTTCCCTCTCCCTCTCTCTCCCTCTCCCTCTCCCTTCCTCCCTGAAATCAATAAAAATATTTTTAAAAACCATCAGGCGGCAGAAGAGACAAGTCTTCTAAATAGAAGTATTCCAAGTAATATACCACATATTATGCTATGATATACATCATACGTTCCCCCTCCAGGAGCTGGAGCTTAGCCCTCCCCGAACCCCTACACCAAACCTAGTGACCTACTTCCAAAGAACAGAATATGAAAAGAGAAAAATATGTAGCTTTACAGTGAACAGACCTGGCAGACACAACCTTAACCAGGTGATCAAAGTTAACATCACCAGTGATAATTCATGTTGATATAATATACCTCCTGATATGATGTGATGAGAAGGACTCTTCACCTCTGTGGCTCTCTTTTCTCCCAGTCTAAGGTACATTCTACAAATGTCTGGCCAGTGCTCTTCAAAACTATCTAAACGAATAAAAGCGAAATATTAAAATTAACCGTTTCTTCGGGACGGCCTAAGCCACGCCCACCAGCCAATCAGAGTGACTGTATGCAAATTAGCCCAGCCAAGATGGTGGAGGCCGCAGCCCTGGGCTCCGCCATCTTGGGAGACTGGGTCCTGGGAAGGTATCTGGGGTTCTGGGCCGCCAGATGCCTTCCCCCGTGGAGAAGCTATGGGGGAAGCGGGGACCAGCCTGGCGGGACCCCGCAAGCCCCCTGCCAGGAGGCCTATCGCAGCCCCAACGGCCTCCCGGGGCAAGCAGTACCCCGCAAGCCCCCTGCCGGGAGGCCGATCGGGACCCAAACGGCCTCCCGGGGCAAGCGGACCCCGCAAGCCCCCTGCCGGGAGGCCGATCGCAGCCCGAACGGCCTCCCGGGGCAAGCGGGACCCCGCAAGCCCCCTGCTGGGAGGCCGATCACAGCCCGAACAGCCTCCCGGGGCAAGCGGGACCCCGCAAGCCCCCTGGCGGGAGGAAGATCGGTACCCGAACGGCCTCCCGGGGCAAGCAGGACCCCGGAAGCCCCCTGCCGGGAGGCCGATTGGGACCCGAACTAAAGGGCCCCAGGAATCGAACCCTGGCCCTGCTAGATCCAAGCCTGATGCTCTAGCCCCTAAGCCAAACCAACCG
>PVJC01028786.1:0-22341 GCA_004026665.1 Murina feae | reverse complement strand
CCACCCTCCCCTTTTCCTTCCTTCCCACCTTAATTTTTTTCTTCACTTCCTCCCTCTGACCTGCTTTGCTTCCTCCCCCATTCCTTACTTCTTCCCATTCTCCTTTTAAGCTCTACCAGCTCCCCCTTTATAACTTTTCTTCCCTCTCTCTTTTTCTCTCATCCTACCTTTGCCACACATTCTTCTCTACTTACTGCCACTGTTTTAATACCTATCTATCTATCTGCCTAATTATCCACTATCATTTATCTTTTTTTATTTTCTGACTTCTTTTAAAATCTGTCCCCAGTACACAACTATACTTGGTTTTCATTATAGGCCCTACAGTTCTCTCATACATCCTCTTTTTTTAACTCTGCTGTCCATTGACTCTTGTAAAGTTCTTCCCTCCATCCTGTTCCACCTCTCCCCAACCTGGTTCCTTCCCCCAAACTCTCCCTGGCTGCTACTCCCTCCCCCTTGCCCCACCCATCTCTCTGTCTCCTGGCTCCCACGGGTTCACCCCAGCTCTGAAGGGAGACGGGGCCTCTCACAGGAGACCCCTGCCCCTGTGGCAGAGAAAATGGAGCCAGTGAGAGAGTGGGCCCAGGAGGCGGTATGTGTGAGAGAGAGAACAGCCCTCCTTCCCTCATTAAAGCTTCCATGGTGAGGGGCCATTAACCCCCAGCTCAGGGCTCAGCCCCAGCCAGGTGGCAGCTGCCCATGCAGCCCTGGCACTGCAGCTCCAAAGCAGGAGCACCTCAACCTCTGGACAATCCACCCTTCTATTCTGGGATCTGCCAATGGCACAGCTTCTGTCTCACCCGGACAGCAGTATGGGCTGGCTGGCCCGCCCCTCGGCTTTCGCCGGGAAAGTGATCGGCAGGAGCTCTCTCCTCCCACCCCGCACTGCATCCTGGATTGCAGCGGGGGCGGGCAGATGGGAAGGGCTTAGCCTTTCCCATGTGCCCCTCCCCCATCCAGACACCCGCCACCGGCTGGCTTGCTCCTTCCGCCCAGGCCCAGTGGCTGCGGCCTGGATCCCGAGGCAGAGGTCTTCCGTCTGCCCTGCTGGACCCTGGGGTTGCAGCCTCCGCCATCTTGCCTGGGCTAATTTGCATACAGTCGCTCTGATTGGCTGCTGGGCGTGGCTTAGGTGTCCCAAAGAAATGGTCAATTTTAATATTATGCTTTTATTAGATTAGATGATTTGCAGATCTTTCCTAAAGTCTAGGGTTTGCCTTTTCAGTCTTTAACCAGTGTCTTTTGAAGGTCAACATTTTTAGATTTAATGAGGCTGCCATTCCAACCTTGCTGCTCATTACGGCAATCATGTCATCTGCCATTGTGGGCTCTACATTCCCATAGATGCCAGGGAACCAGTTCTGGAACAGGTCCCTCCCAGAGGGTTAAATCCAGTGTCGCAGGGCAGTCTCCCTATACCAACGTGCTTCACTAGCCAGCTTATATTCTGCTCTCCTGGTCCGGCACCTCCAGGATCCATTTCCACATCTGCTTTCCTGGTTCCTGCTGGTCCTTGTAGCAGGTCCTGCAGCTGCTTGGATATGTATAACTCTCTCTCCTCCCCTAAAAGATCCAATTCTTGGGCAGTTGATTTATGCTTAGATGTGAGCTTCGTTGTGGGTATGCTGGTCAAAAGGGGATGTAGGGGCGGATCCTGAAGAAGGCAAGTCTTATTGTATGAGGCACCTCCTCAGCTGAGGCCTCTGCATAGTCTTCTCACAAGGGGCTTTTGTCTTTCAACATGGGCGACTGGGTCACTTTGCAGGCTTAGAGGTTCAGGAGAATCTGGGTTCTCAAGTGAAGTGCATCCATCCAGACAGTGTCACCCCCAAGTCTCAGGGACTTCCTCCAGGGCCCTGACTTTGGCAAGAAGACTTTACTAGCCAGAGCTCACCCTTTCTTGGAGTTCTGCCACTCTCCTGGTGAGGTCCTGTGCCTGCCTCCGGCTATAAGAGAGGGATATCTCTTCATATGCTGGCGAGTAGCTTCTCTGATGCACATTTTGCTTCAAAATGTTGACTGTTAAATCTGAGTCTATAATTTTCAGTCTTTAGTGTATCAGTGACACTTAACAACGGCCTCTAATTCCGAGTTCCTTATAATTACTTATCTCACCTACGTCATGGTGCCAGAGACCTTATACCAGCCAGTGCACACCCCTGCCCACCTGTACCTCTTCCCTGTTCCCTTTGGTGAATGTCTTAGCAATGGCACCGTCACCACATGCCAGGGACTGTTGCCACTCCCCTACCAGCAGGGACAAGGTCCTCACTGCCATCTCAGCCATTTCATCTTCGAGCCTGCTTCCTGGGGCCATTTCTACTACCATTTAAGCAAGATTGGCTCCCTAGAAGCAGAGCCTGAGATGAGGATTCTTAGGAAAGTCATTTACTGGGAAGAGGGGAGTGAGGGGAGCAGGTGGGACAGGAGAAGGAGCTAAACAAAGATGTTGTCTCCAGGTCCAGGAGAGCTGACTTGGGGGGGAGGGGCAGGCTACCAGCTGAATATCAGAACAGCCCTGAGGAACTTGGGCCCTCGGGCTGGCTTCTCCAGAGAAACATCATATAGGGTGTGTGTGTGTGTGTGTGTGTGTGTGTGTGTGTGTAGGTATTATATGGAATTGGTTCATGCAATTGCAATTATGGAAACTGGAGAGTGCAAAATCTGTAATGTGGACCTGCAGCCTGGACAGGCAGTTGGCTGGTGAATTCCCTCTTGCTTGGGGAGGTCAGTCTTTCTCTTTATTCAAGTCTTCAACTGATTGGATGAGACCCACCCACACTATGGAGGGCAGCTGCTTACTCAGTATGTACCTGTCTAGGTGGACCTCGTGCCTGGTCATGGAATGGATGAGACAAGGGGCCACTGTCCAGGCCCAGCCACCTGGCTAGCAAGTGATGTCGGGCAGACTTCCCAGCAGACGTTGGGCCCAGATGGAGGCCTGTCAGGCAGAGGAACTGTGAGCATAGGGAACAAGAAGGGCATCAGAAGTCTCATCAGAGGCTCGAACTGGACAAAGCCTGTTTTCACCATTTATCATTCTGCCCACCACAGCCCTGCCCCTCTGTCTCCTGAGCACCTCTCAGACCCTGCACTCTGTCCATCCTGCTGCTCTGCAGTGACCCAGTGCTGTCTGACTTTGGGTTCCTCTAAAAGTGCAGGTGGCTTATGTGGGAGGGACCCCAGGAGGCTCAGTGAGGAGAGGACACCCTAAAGGCTGAATCAGAGAGCGCTGAGGGCTCAGTCCTGCTGGGGACCCTCTGAGGAAGTGTGTGGGACATGCTGGGAACTGCCCACCACTATGTTCCTCTGCTGCTGGAACTCAAAGCTGACCCAAGAGCACGTAGTGGGGCATCCAAAGCACGAGGCTCCCTCTGGGAATATCCCTCCTCTGAAGTGGCCTGATGCAGCTTCCCGGCCTATGCTATTGTCCACAGCTCTCTTTAAACAGCCAAACCCCATCTCCAACCCAACCAGCAACCCCCACTTCACGCTAAAGGCATAATTTGCTGCAAATTAAACTTAATAGGACCAGAATAATTATATTGACTTTTAAAGGTACTTAGAGATAAATATCTGATTCGATATTTCAGAGCATCAACTTTTCCATTGTGTTTCTTGAGCGAAAAGGGAGAGGAGGTGAGGGGGAGACAGAGAAGATGCCGAAGGAGGGAGGAGGTGTCAGAAACCATTTTTGAGAGCCCCCCTCCTTAGGCCCCGCATGGGGAGTGGGACCCAGGCCAGCCTCTGGGAAAGCAATTTGGCAAAGAACATTCAAAGCCTTAAAATACCCATACCCATTTCCCTGGTAAGTCCACAGATCTATCATGAGGGAAAAATTAGAGGGAGACGAAGGGCTCTGTGAAGAGTCAGCCATCCCAGCATCATTTACAACAGACGCAGTTAGATGGGAACCATCTGAATGCCTACCAATCGCAGTTAGCTACCTCAGTTCCAGAGCAGCCACGTGACCGGAAAGTAGGGCAGCCATTCAAAACAAGACAGTCAGAAAGCAATTCACATCGGGAAGATGCTGACAAAATAGGAGTGAGAGTAGAAAGTAACGCATGAGCATTCTAGACCTACCCAGAGAAAAAGAAACCTCAGGAGGAAGTTTGCAAGAATATCAACAGTTTTTAATTAATTTTTAATGTAAAGGAAAAGCACACTCTCGTGTGTCTCCTCTACTCTGAATCCCCCACCACCACACTGCTTCACGTCTGATGCCAGATGTGTGGGTTTCTACACGTCGAGCAATTCTGCGACATCGGCTGGGTGTCCTACGACTTGGTTTAGTCCTGATGCTGTTTACTTGGAGTTGGCATCAGGTCTCACAGGCTAAGGGTTCAGTCCCACCAGTTTGTCCCCACCCGACCCCTACAGATGGTGAGCACCAGGTCAGGGTGGGGCTGCAAGGTTGCTGAAGGCATGCGTGTTCCTTGCACATGGCTGGGGCCAGGTATGACCAGATGTCCTCAGACTCATACTGCTGACCCGCTGTGTCCAGCAGAAGCCCTTCCTCTTACAACACCCCTCCAGCACTCTTTACTAAGAAAGCTTCATGTTGCTTAATGTTGCACTCACTGTAAAGGGAAAATGCGTGAAGGAGTTCAGCCCACTATTAAAGGTCAGGTTTTGAAGAGTGAACTTAGGGGCTGAGGGGCAATATGGTGATAACTGGCACATGAGGCCCCCTTTATTAAAGTAGAAAGAGGCTGCAACTGGAAGTCGGGACACCGGGCTTTGCCTGTGACCTTAAGCAAGTCCCTTTCCCTTCTGGGCCTCAGTTTCCCACATATTAAGTGGGAAGAGTTAGTCAGATGAGAGGATGTCCATTCCCTTTAGATCTGATGATCCCTGACTATGACTGTTTGGGTAATTGTGGCCCATGGGAGACCAGGAAGTACTGACAGAAGGAAGAGCCTCCCCGAAGCCAACCATGTACTTTCTCCCCGGCTCCCACAGCTCCTGAGAACGTGGGCAGCACAGTGTCAGTCCTCAGCTGAGTCAGGCTTCCCTGTCCAGAAGCTGAGCCTGGTGGCACAAGAATTCCCAACCACAGTGTCTAGCTCTCCCAGGGAGGGCGTGTCAACAGAGGGAGTGACTGACGTCAACAGAGGGAGTGAGCTATCTTATAGAGCACTTTCTCATCAAATCTTAGTATCTGAAGAGAACCTTAGTGGTTTTCTAGTTCTATCCCTTGCTTGGCGCTGGTATTCCTTCCACACAACCACTGCCAACATTTCACCATCATTAACAACCTTGTCACCCTTGTCATCATCATCACCAGCTACATCATCAGCACCATAACTACCATCACCATCATTGTCACCATCTACATCACTAGCACCATCACCATCATCACCACCATCACCACCATCATTATCACCATCATCACCACATTCTACTTCTTATTACCGCTCACATTTCCATCAGCAACATTTCCATCATCATTATCACAATTTTCCTTCTTGTCACCTCTATGATCTTCATCAGCAACATCCATAATCATTACCACCAGCACTATAACCACCACTATCTCATCAGTACCATCACTGTCATCATCATCATCACCATTCTCCTTATCACCTCCATCATCACCATCATCACCATCATCATTACCATCACCTCCATCATCACCCATCATCACTACCATAACCTCCATCATCACCATCAATACTGTCACCATCATCATCACCATCATTGTACTTCTTATCACCTCTCTCATTTCCATCAATAACATTGCCGTAATCATTATCACCAGCACCATGATCACCATCATCATTATCACCATTTTCCTTCCTATCACCTCTATAATCTCCATCAACAACATTCATAATCATTACCACCATCACCATAACCACCACTGTCTCATCAGTACCATCACTGTCGTCATCATCATCACCATCATTATCATCACCTCATCACTTCCACTTATTGAGTACTTTCTATGTGCCAGGCACATAATACAGATGAGGAACAAATACAGATGAGGAAACTGAAGCTCAGAAAGGTAAAGTAGCCTCAAGCAGCACAGGTAATAAGCAGAAAGTGAGCATGATCTGAATTCAGATTTGTCTAATTCCAAAAAGCTAACCTCTGTCCACTTCACCGTGCAGCCCTGAGAGCTGACCTTTGCTGTGCACCTCCAGCGAGGGTAGGGGAGCGAGTCCCCACCAGGAAGCTGCTCCATCTTCAGTGAGCACTGGAAGCTTCCTGTGACCCCACCCATTGGTTCTGGTTTTCACCTTTTGGGGCTGCAGACTGGGCCCAACTTCTGGCTCATGTGACAGTCTTTCGGAAGCTGGAGGTCAGCTCCATATCCACAGAGCCTTTCCTTTTTAGGATGAACATTCTATTTCTCCCATTCTCCATGTGTGAATGGCTGCTTTTATGGCCTCCTTGGCCCACACCCTGGTCATCAGGGACTTCTGTTTCCATTCTCACCTGAGCAGCCTCTTCCCCAGCAGATACAATGATTTTCTTAAAACACAAACAGGTAACATCACTCTCCTGCTCAAAACTCTGCAATGAACCCCCTCAACAAAAATAAAATCCAGACTGTACTGTGTCCTGTAGACCCTAAATGGTCTTTCTTCTACTGACTCCTCACAACTTGTTTCCCATCTCTCTTTCCTCACTCACTCTGTGTCAGCCGCACTGACACGCCACTGTCCTTGAGCATATCATACCTCAGGGCCTTTGCATCTGCTGCTCCCTGTGACTGAATAATTCTCTTGACAATTACTGCAACATTCACTTTTGTACTTCAGGTCTGTACTCAAATATCACTCTGACCACCTTCTCTAGCACAGCTCTCTCATCATTAGTCTGTTTCCATTCACACTTTTCTTCATTTTAGGATGTATTACTTCCTAATAGATACTTATTTGATTATTATCTGTCTTCCCTACTGGAATGCAAGCTCTAGGAGAGCAGGGACTTTGTCCATCGTCTTCGCCTCAAAATCTCCAGTGCATAGAAGAGGACTTAATACTTAATAAGATTCTAATAAATACATCTTAATCAATCAATCAATCAATCAATCAATCAATATGACCTGATTCTCATGCCTTTCTTGGCTTGGAGGCCTTGCATTTAAGGCAAGCTTCAGCTTACCTATGACCCTCCTGAAGTGTGACTCTGATGGTACAAGGCTCTAAGCTGCCCAGTTTAATAGGATTCTCTCCTCCCTTTTTCTTAGACTTTAAATCTCTGTTTATATGGCCTAAAAAGTAGCAGGCTTTGAACAGAAAAATGTCAGCTTTAAAGTCAAATACAATGAAGTTCACAGTTTAGCTCTTTCACCTGCCATCTCTGCATTAGATTTTCTGAGTCTCAGTTTCCTCTTGTGTAAAAGGGTATTATTAATACTTACCATGAGAACTTGTGAGGAGACAGTGTGAGTACATGGTGCAAAGTAAGCATTTGGGAACTGGTAGCTATTACCATTGTTCTTGTTATTATTAAACTAACAGGTTTTGGGGCCATCCTTCTCCCAGGAAAAGCCTTGGTTGGGACTGCACTAGATGCGGGGTGGGGTGGGTGGGAGAGCATTGAAGGGACAGGTGACATGAGAGAAGTGTCAGCTCATGAGTTCTCACTGAGCTGTCAGTCCCATCTCAAGGCCTGTCTCCCTCCTCTGCCCCTGAGCAGTTGATTTATTTGGCACCGCATGTTTAATTCACTGGTGCATATGAAACACATCCTGTGAATCTCAGTCTGAGGCTCTGGCCTACAGGGATGTTCTTTTCCACTCTGGTCCAAGATGCTTGCTTGTCTTGAAGAGCCTGTCATCTGCAAAACGGAAGAACCCAGCTCCCCGGTGGCGTGGTTGCTAATGCTGCTAGGTCTCTCCCTCTGCAGACTGAAGGCTCCTGGGCAGTGAGGATGGAAGCTGATGCTTGAGTAGACACTGGCCCAAAAAGCCCCGAGCCCCACCCAGAGGGCACGCCAGGATGGTTGGCTGGTGGGAAGTGATTCTGTCAGTGGAACAAGCTGGAAGGTCATACTGCCCATACATTGTAAATACAGATGAAAGGATGTTGGATCCTGAAGCCATTAAAATAAGTCATAGCCTCTGGTCAACACTCGCATGAAGACTAGAATGAGTTTCAAAGTCAGAATTCAAACCAGTGTTAGGATGAGAGTCAGAGTTCAGAGTTTGGGATTAGGTTGAGGGTCGGGGTCAAGGTCAAAGGAATTAGGTTGACAATTAGAGTTGGGCTGAGGTTAGACCAGGGCCAGGATGCACAGGAAGGAACTAAGTGAGGCCCTGGTGAGGGGCCCTGCACCTCGTACTCCTGCTTGAAGCCATAGCCCTTGGCCGTCTTCATCTGGTTGATGTGCTGCAGGAGGTCGGCCACACGCACCGCAGGATGCAGCTGCCCCGTGTGACACGGGGAGCTCTTCCGGCCACACGGACGCCGCGGTGAGCCCCCCAGAAGGCTGCTGGCCTCAGTGACCCCATTGCCGTGCTGGTCCCCTGCAGTTGGAGAAAGGGAAAGGGGTTCCTGACACACACAGGCCCAGCCTGGGGAGCCCCAGAGGGACTAGAGGAGCCAGGGAAGGAGGGAGCATGGGCAACGAGGAGGATGGCTGGGTCGTTCACTGAAGCCAACGGCCTCGCTGGGCCCTCCCACGAGACCTGGGCAAGTGCCTTCCCTACTGCATCTGGGTTTTCCCATCTGTAAAATGAGCAGGTCAGATCACGTGGCCTCTGAGGGCTCTACTGGCCCAGTCCTGCCTGCTGTGATCCTGTGGTCCCCTCACTGCATCCTTCTGCTCCCTCCCAGGACCAGACCTCTGTGGCTTCTCCATGCTCCTTGAAGGGGACAGCACTCAGCAGAGCCTGTGACAGCCCCATCCTTCCTTTCCGTCTTCCAGGGAACAATCTGGAACTCTGGCAACTCCCAGCAATTAACTCTCATTCAAAGACAAACAAATTCTGAAATTAGCTGCTGCCACCCCCCCTCTGTAGGGCACCTGGATAGGGGCGGTTCTCTTGCACCAGCATTCCACTGCCAGCCTGTGCAGCAGCTCAGACAATCAGGGAACTGATGGAGAGGTTCACAGTGCCCCCTGCCCCTCTCCGAAATACTAGATTCCACCCTAGATGCACCCATAGCCTGACTCTTCTGGTCAACATCCTCAAGGACATCCCACCATGGTCCCTGAGATCAGGTCCTGGGATTGAGAAAACAGCCCTATTTAGTCCCATCCACCTTCGGATACACTGACACAGTCATAGGACTCACTGTGTGTTTTTCTCTTCAAGGAGCACAGTCCTGAGCTGCCTGTGGCCCCAGGTCTGAAGGCAGTTGTTTCATGTGTTTTGTTCTGTGTTCTGGTTGTGAAAGGTGGGAGGGCAGCCCCACTGTTATGCCACTGTGACCAGAGCTCCACCGATGCGACTTGCCACTTGTAGTGTTTCCCAAAGTGCATTCCAGAGAACACTAGTTATGCAAGATGATTAAAGGGCAGTCCATTCACACAAAAAGCAATAAGGACAAATGTTCAGTTTTTAAAAATGAGTTTGGAAAATTCTGGTTTAAGCAAAATGAAACAGATGTGTTCCCTGCAGGAAACCTCAGGACCTCCAACGCACTAACGTGTGTTCACAGTAACTTTCCATGAGGAGACTGGAAGGAGTGGCATCACCCACATGTCTGTTAGCAAGGAGGGCGTTTTTGTCTGTTTCACAAAATGTCTTTATATATGTACCAGGGGCCCAGTGCACGAATTTGTGCACCTTGAAAGGAACTGTGGGTCGCAAGGCTGTGGTGGGCACAGGGGTGGGTCCTGGCCCATCCTCTGCGGCCCCACCTGGCCCCTCCCACTGTGCCCTCCCTCCCCCAATCCCCTGTCTGCCAGCAGTCCCGCTCCCGCCACCACTCCAGTGTGCTGATGGTGCTGGCCCTGCTCACACCTGCTGACAGTGAAGAATGATTGGTGCCAGTGCCAGCAGTGGGTGCAAGCAGGCCTGGTGCCTGCAGCAGGTGTGAGTATCAGGTGGGACCGCAGCTGATGGAAGCAAAGAATTTTCAGTAACCACGAGAGGCTTGCTCCATGACAGTGACTGGTGCCTCGCCTTGGTCTGGTACCCGTCTGCTCACCTGCTCCACCATCCCACCGAGGCTGATGCCTGCCATGTTTGCATATGCCCCCTGGTGGTCAGCGCACCTCATAGCGACTGGTTGTTCGGTCATTACGCTGTTTAGTCTATTTGCATATTAGCCTTTTATTATATAGGATATTTTGTTAATCCGCACCCTATTTTTAGAGATAGTGGAAGGGAGGGGGCAAGATAGAGAAAAAAAGAAACATCCATATGAGAGAGACACCCACATCAATTGGTTGACTCCTGCACACACCCCGACTAGGGCCGGGGATCAAACTAGCAACCCAGGTACATGCCCTTGACCAGAATAGAACCCAGGACCCTTCAGTCTGCAGGCTGATTCTCTACCCACTGAGCCAAAGTGGCTAGGGGCACAAAATGTCTTTAGAGAAACAGTATAATGCAGTGATGAAGGGCAAGGGCTTTGAATTAAAATGCTTAAGTATGAATGAGTACTGTCTGTGTGTCCTTGGGAAAGTCACTAGCCCTCTCTGAACCTTAGTTTCCACCTATGCCAAATGAGGATAAAGTCATTACTATCCAGTGGAGGTATCATGATTATTAAAGGAGAGGATGCATGAAAAGTACCCAGCCTATTGTTGGCATGTCATGAATGCCCACAGATAGCTGTTGTTGGTATTAATTAGAATTTACTTCAGAGTCAGACAAGCTCCAAGTCCCACCAAGCTGGGGGCAGCTTCTCAGAGGAAAGAAGGAGCCGACCAGAGTGGAGCTCGACCTGCCTTTGATGCCCCTTCGAGTAAGAACTTGAACCAGGACTTGAAAGGTAGCGTTGGAAAGATGATTCTTTAGGGGCAGGCAGCCAACATACAAAGCCTGTGCTCGGATGTCAGGAGAGAGCATCTTCTCCTGCTCCAAGAGCTCTCAGGAGCTCCAAAAGCTGGGGCTGGGGAGACAGGCTCACTCAGGCTCTTTATGGAAGCTGTGCTGCCAGCTCACCCGAGAGCCCTCCAGGCAGAGTGGCAGGTGTTCGAGGGTTGCCTGAGGGCTGGCAGAAAGTGGACACAGGCTCGGCTTGTGTGGCTGAGGCAAGCAAATCGTGCCGCCTGGTCAAGGTGATGTCAGGAGGCCGGAGCACATCTGGGCAGCTTCCTGGCGGAGTGCAAGGACAGCATAAGCCAGCAGATACAAATGCAAATGCAAATACAGCCGGTGGGCAGGGGCAGGATGCTCACGTAAGTGTAATCATAAAGTATTTGTCTTTCTGTGGCTGGCTTATTCATTTAGCATAATGTCCTCAGGTTCCTCTATGTTGTGATATCTTTCAGAATTTCCTCCCAATTCAGGATTGAATAATATTCCACTCTGTGTACACCTCATTTTGTTTACCCATTCATCTGTGAGGGACACTTTAGGTACTTCACCTCTTGGCTATTGTGAATAGTGCTGCTATGGACACGGGTAGATGCCTCACCCCCCCCTCACTCCCCCCCCCTCCCCCCTCCCCGCCAGGCTCTGGGCATCACCCTTGCAGGGCACAGCCAAAGACCTCTCTGGAAGCAGATGAGGAGACGCCTCTGTGGTTGTGACTTTTGACCTTGACCATTAGAGAGAGGCTGGAGGAGGAAGAAGGGAAAGAGAGGGAGGGGAGGAGGGGAAAAGAGGAGGTGAGAGAATTAGGAGGATACAGAGAAGGAGGAAGGGACACGGAGGTTGACAGAGAGTAAAGGGACAATGATAAGGAGAGAGATGGGGAAAGGGACAGAGAGAGGCAGGGACAGGTCAGACATGAGCAAACCACAGGGAAGACAGAGAGAACCATGGACAGGGTCAGCTGGTCAACCTGGCTGAACAGTGGTGCCCAAGGAGGCCCCATCATGAGTGGACACTGGCAGAGGAGGGATCTCCAGTATGAACCACAGGGCCTGTGCCCGCCCTCCTGGCCTACTTGGAAGAACTGCCAACACCAACCAATCAGGTCCACGGGGGACAAGACCCAGGAGGGACGACAAACACAGCCGACCTCCCACTGATCTCAGGGTGGGTCTAAGCAGATGGAATGTAATACGGACAGTCAGAAAAGTTCTGCATTTAAGTTAAAAAATTAAGTGCATAAGTAGAGGGAGGGAGAGCCACCTTGTCAGCAGTTCTTGTGAAAGCTGAACAGGAGGTTGGGAAAGTTGATGAGGTTGTGGCTGTTGGAAAAGCCAGGGTAACACTGGGTGACATTGATGCGAGTAGAAGGTTCAGGGAGGAGATGAGAGACCATTATCCTCTGGGCTGGCCCAGGACCATCTGAGCCTGCTCTGCAAGGAGGGACAACAAGCAAGGGTGGGGGGAGAGTGTTATAGAAGGTTTGCAGAATCAGGTAAGACAGAAGGAGATGACAGCAGCATCAGAAGGCTGTGGAGTGCACAGTGGCCTGGGTGGTAACCCCAGCTCTGTGACCTCTTAATCTCTATGAGCCTCAATTTGCTCATCAGTAAATGGGATCCTACTTCCTACTTCTCAGGGTTGGCGTGAGGATTCTGTGTAAAGAACTGATCCCAGAGGAAACATCCAGGAAGTGGTGGGTCTGAGAAGCCTGGGGTCACCCAGCAAGAAGGGGCTCCTGGTGAGCTGAGAGCTGTCTGCAGTGTGTGGAGAGCTGCCAGTGTGGGCACCGGCCTGCCCCCAACATGCACACATGGCTGTGGACCCAGAGCAGCCTGTGTGAGGACCTTCCTGACACAGACGTGGTCTGACCAGCAGGAATGGCTCAGGAACACAAGGGGCTGCCTCAAGGCGTGAAGGGTCACAGAGGCTAAAGGAAGTAAGTGACTTGCCGGGTGACCCAGCAGAGCCGAGTCTGAATCTGAGACTCTGACTACAAAGCCAGTGAGAGTGACCTCCACGTGAGGTCACCTATATAGCTTATACTCACAGATGCTCACGTAGACACGCATGCACAGCCATATTGAAATGCACACATTGACACAATCACAGACACATATTCATAAATACACACACAGGCGTGTGCCCTCTGGGTGTCCACTAAAGTGAGGCCACCCTTCATGGGCACTCAAAGCACAGCTCGGGCCAAGAGCCCTGACATAACTGCAGGCACCCACAGGGAGGAGGCAGAGCAGGTCTGATCCCCGCTTCACAGATGAGGAAGCTCAGTCTCAGACAGTCATAATCTTTCCAGGACTCTCTAGGGGTCTCTTAGTGGAGTCCAGAGCAGGATCTGTCCAGAGCTAGCTCCCCCCTGAGGCCACATGCAGGGGCCCCACATCACCCCATCAGCAATGACCCCAAGGAATGGTCTTTCACAGGGAAGCCCTGTAGATTGAGGGAAGAAAGGAGAGAGGAGGGGGAGACTGAGGACCAGCAGGGGCAGAGGCTTGCCTCTAAGTCATACAGCACATCTCCTCCATCCTAGGCAGAAGGGAGGACCCCAGAGGCTGGAGTGGGGTGGGGTAGGTGGAGGAGGGCCGCATGTCAGGATAGACTGAGCTTGGTGAATCCTGGTTCCACCTCTTGCTGGATACGAGTTATTTTTATAAATGGTAATCCCAGGTCCTGTTCTCCCTCCCTTGCCTAATAAAACCCCTGCAGGACTGTAGGTGGCAGCCCAACACACAGGGGGGCTCAGTAAGTGCGGGCTGCTGGTAGGACCAGGCTTGCTGCCTCCAGCTGTCTGACCTCCTGGACGTCATTCCCCATCTCTGCACCATATCCACAGCCTAGGACCCTCTAATGACAGCACAGCCACAGGCCACTGTGCCACTCCAATGGGATCGTGAGTGACTGAAAAAGAAAAGAAGCCCAGGATGTCTGTACACTGATCCGAACACCCCACACTCACCATACAGCGCTGAGCAGCTGTTATTACTGCTCCCCCGCCCCCATTCCTCCTCAGTGGCCCCCCAGCCCCTGCAGCTGCCTGCTAATGAGCCGGAGGCTTCAGTAATGAGGCTGCTCCATCATGTAATGCGCTGGGACTGCCTGGGAGGGAGAGGGGATGAATGGGGTGAGGAGGGGAGCAGTGGGGTGCCTATCTCCACCATGGCCTGGCAGCTCCAGAGTCTGCCGGCCCTCAGAACCTCTCTCCCCAGTCTAGAGCAATTATAAGAGGGGAGTAAGATGCACTCCTCCTCTCATTGTGAAAGTTTCCTGTGCCCATGAAATGTAGGAAGGTGAGGACCTGAATATGAGCCCAGACTCTACCAGCAGCTGCTCACTAGCCTCCCTGACTCCAGGCTCAACCCCCTCCCCATCTACTCCCTGCCTTGCCCCACAGTGACCCTGAGAAGCCACTCAAGTCTGGCTGTGTCCACCCTGGACCTCTGGGGCCCACGATGGCTCCTGTTGCTCCTCTGTGGGCCCCTGGGCCTGGCATGCCCTCCTCACCTCCAGGCCTTTGCACATGCTGTTCCCTTCACTGTTTGCACTACCCTCCTTGGGCTCCTGTGGCCTCCTGACTGACCTCCAGCCCCAGCTGTCTCCTATTTCATGAGACAGTTCCCTCCTCAGACACCCTCATGGGACTGGAAGCCACTCAGGGCTGTGCGTCTGGCTCAGTCCCGCCTGTTTCCCTAGAGTTCAGGGCGTTGCCGGACACCTTAGCCAGCTTTTATTTAGCACTGACTGTGTGCTGGGGCTGCAGTTAGCCCTTTATAGACATATTTCAACTAACCTTCAAGGTCACCTTCCTGGATGTGCTGGAGACAGGACAGCACCGGGGCTGGGTGGGAGCGACTAGATGTCCATCAGGCTCTGGCTGGGTGACCTTTATGCAGTTACATGAGCTCTCTGTGCCTCAGTTTCCTTGTGTAAGATGGAGCCAGTAAGGACAGTACCTGCCTCATGGGGTGGTCCTGAGGATTTAAAGAGTGATGACATATAAAGGCGTAAAACGGTGCCTGACAGAGTAAGTGCTGGCTACGGGTACTGGCCACACTTCCCAGCGGAGGAACCAAGAGCAGGAAAGTCAGGCCCAAGATCTCACTGGTGAGGAGGTGCAGTTACAAGGAGAATCCAGGGTTTGCCTGACCCCAAAGTACTGTCCTTTCCTGAGCCTGTGAGCCTCAGTTTCCCAACCTGAAAGTTAGAGGGCCTGGAGGGGACGATGTCTGGAGTTCCAGGCTAACATCTTTGCCTCCGTGACTTGGTGCAGGGTCCCGGCTTGGAGGGGCTTCAAAAGCCCTGGGCTCCCATGTACATTCAACCCAGCACCCCGCCTGCCGCCCGTGGAGGACGTGCGGGGTGTCTGGTTGGCAGCGGCTGGCAGGTTGGTCCGAAGTGCAGTGGGGGCTGGATTTAGCAGGCGAGGCTTTGGCAGAGGTGCTGCCATGGGAAGGGGGTCCCCGTATTGGAGTGCACTGAGACGGAGCAGTTGGGCTGCAGTGGCTACCTGCCACGACACGTCACAGGAATGCCATCTGCGTCTGCAGAAGCCAGCTGACAGCATCGGCTTCAGAGCTGGAGCCGCCTGTGAGGAGCCTAATCTGCAAGGTGTGTGTGTGTGTGTGTGTGTGTGTGTGTGTGTGTGTAGGCCCTGAGCTGAGAGGGTAGAACCAGATTCTAATGGGGGAGGCACCTACTGCGTGCCTGTGCATTCTGCACCCCATCCCATTTTTATCCCTATACCCTTCTGCAGACAGAGAGTTGTTCATCCCCAAATTCAGCCACCCCTTCACCTCTTCCCTTAACCCAACTGAGCCCCCATCTCATCTCTCACCCAGTGTTTCAACCACCTCCACCCTGGATACCTGTGCAGTCCCCGAAGATCACAGCAGACAGAGGAGACCTTCCAATGGCCACAGATAGACTGCCCCCTTATGCTCTGCTGACTCTTTTAATGGCTCCTCTTCACCTCCTCCATTGGCCTGTGAGGACCTGGTGAGCGGGAAGGTGATGATCCACCCTGCCCCGCCCCGCCCCCACCCTGTGTAAGCAGGCTGACATGCTCCGATTCCTCTGCCAGGGCAGCATCAGATGGTTCTGACCATGAACTGAGCCTCTACTCCCAACGGGCAGCAATGAGACCTATGTAGTGGTGCAAGGTGGGCCTATTCACAATGTGATGGTACCATCAGTGGGGCTGGAGTTGGGTTGGAGCTGAGTCTCTACCCTGACCTGGCATCAGTGAGGCATAATGAGGTGGTGGGAGGCAGGGCCAGTTGGCACTCGGCTTCCCTTTGCTCCTTGGTGTGGGCAGGGCCCAGTGGGAAGCTCCTGCCTCCACTTATTAAGGTGGCAACTCAGTGTGAATCAGCTTCCCCCTCCCTGTTGGGGGTGCATTGTTAGGGCAAGTAGGGGGCTGAGCTTCCATCCCATTCAGAAGCAGCAGGGAGTTGCCCTATCTTTGCAGGCATGCCTGCAGGTGGGTGGGGGTGGTTACTGAGCATGCATACCCATCTGGCTTCTTGATACAGTTTCTGATAAAAATTAATTAAATGTGATTCAGAGTCTTATAATATTCAAAATATCCAAGATACAACTTTTTTAAAAAAAGAATCAGTCATTATACCAAGAAGCAGGAAAATCACAATTCAAATGAGAAAGATAATCAACAGACACCATCCCGAGACAAATCAAAGGTTGGAATGATCTAACAAGGACTTTAAAGCAACCATCACAAAAGTGATTCAATAAGTGATTATGCATTCTCTGGAAACAAATGAAAGAACCTCACAGCAAAGACATGGAAGTTATAAAAGAACCAAAGGGAAATTACAGTACTAAAATATACAATGACCAAAACAAAACACTCAACGGGTGGCTCGGCAGTTCAGTGGAGCTGATAGAGGGTAGAATCAGCGAACCTCAGGATAGATCAATAGGATCAGCTGCTCTGAATAGCAGTATTTCCTCAAGGAAAACTAGGAGGAGGTTAGCTTGGTATGGGGTGGGCAGAACCACCCAATGCTCCTGGTGACTGGAGTCAGGTTCCTACGGTTGCCAGAACAAAGTGGATGGATGACGTCAACAACAAAAATGTGTTGCCCCACAGTTCTGGAAGCGAGACGTCCAAGATCAAGGTGTTAGCAGAGTTGGTTCCTTCAAGGGCTGTGAGGAAGGATCTGTCCCTCTCCCCAAGCTTCTGATGGGTTGCTGGCAATCTTGGCATTCCTTGGTGTCAAAAGCTTCCCTCCAATCTATGCCTCTCTCTTCACGTGGCTTTCTCTATGTGTGTGTGTGTCCAAATTTCCCCTCTTTATTAGGACACTAGTGAGCTCGACTTAGGGCCCATGCTAATAACCTCATTTTAACTTGTTACCTTGGTGAGGACCCTATTTCCTGTCTTCTGAGGTACTAAGGCTTAGGACTCTGACACAGGAAATTGGGGAGGACACAATTCAGCCCATAGCAGGCAAGGAAGCTGGTGCCCCAGCCGATGCCCGTTACGAGGCCAGTGCACCCATGCTCTAGCAGTGTTGAGTATTAATCTCAGCTGACTGTGCCACTTGGTGACCTTCCAGCTAATGACTGACTGACAGAGGTACAAAAAGCCTGGCTCGTTGTCTGAAAGGCGTGGCCATGTGATGCCATATGGGCTCCTCGTGAGCTTAGGCTCCTCTACTCTTCCTCCTCCTCCTCAGAGGGCACCCTCTGTGAGCCCTTGTCCACAGGTCCCGACGACTCCAGGGAACCTGAGCTGCACGGGATCTCTGCCTAGAGCATCCTCACCCACACGGCCGCCTTCCCGAGAACCATGCATTTCCCTGTGCATGGACCACCTTGTCAGATCCTGAGGAAGGTGGGGTCAGCATCTTGGGGTCTTTCAAACCCAAACTCTTGTTGCTAACCCACCCCACTTCTCCCCACATCTGCTCTGGGTCCTCCTGCAACCACCCTCTTGTGTGTCATTGCCATGGCTCCCTCAGATCTCCGTGTGATTAGCGGGTTATAAACAAGTTCCAGAAAAAGAGGCCAGTGTCTCCCCAGAGCAGCCACCTCTATTGGCAAGTTGCTTTCTAACCAATAGTTCTGTTTTTAATTTTTTAAATTTTTACATAGATAGAGAATTAAGCTAATTAATATACACTTCTTTCCTTCCGCAGGTCTTGGGAAGCTCTTTGCCCACAGTGAACTGATTGCCAGGTTTCTATAAAGGATCTATCTTTGCAATTACAATTCATGAATGGGTTTGCAAGAGGGAAGATGGTTAAGTCCCACTGGGAGGATTGCTTTGCATTTTTCCTCTTTTAATTATATGGCTATGTCCTGGCCCAAAGCTCTGTGAAAAATGGGTGGGGGGAGAAGTACCAACACTCCATCTGTTTCAGGTGCAAGTGCAATTGATGGGGGGGGGGGGGTGGAGACAACAGGCGAGGGAGGGGCGTCATGCTAGGTGGACACTCTGGCTGGGAGGCTCTAGGAGAAAGTGTGAGGGGGCCTGGGCAGGCAGCCAGAGGATGTGCCAGCACCCACACCAGGGATGGGAGAGCAGCAAGGGGCCCCTGGGAGAGCTGAAGGTCCCGATTTCTCAGAGTCACCGTGTGCCCAGCAAACTCGGTTGTTTACTGTGCTGGGCCTGGCTGGACATGAGGTGCTGGGATTTCAGATTCCAGGAGAATGGAGGTTGGAGAAAACCCTGGAAGTGGCCCAGCTGATTTCTCACCAGGGGTTCCCTAATGTGGGCTCTGCTGTCCCAAATCCCAGAACCTGGCCCTGAGATCCTAAGTCTCCAAATAGGTGGAGGGCCCTGGAGCCTGCATTTCAAAGAGACCCTGGGTTGGGGGGTGGATTCTGAGGTCCCCCTGCCTCTGCCCAGGCCTGGGTGGGAGGCCGTCCAGCACCTGAACAGGGACTCTGGGCGAGTCCCTCTCCTCTGAGCCTCCTCGTCTGTCTGTGAGTGGGGTGATGCCTCCTGCCTCCTACTGAAGGCTCCGGGAGATGCTGCCAGGGAATGTGCCTCGGCCTATGACCTGCACAAAGTAGGCACATTATCAGTGTGAATGCCTCCGAAACCCCAGGTAGACTCAGCCCTTTCTAAGGCACCCAGTGGGAGCTGTGACTGCAGTTTGTAGTGGTAAAAGAAGGAACGGGGCTTGAGCTCAGGCCTGTCTGTTCCACATGCTTCTCTTTCCCAGTGGAAAACCTCTCACTGCCCCACATACTCTGCGGGGAGATTGGATCGGGGTCCCCTTCCCTGCATCTGGGCATCCTGCAGCTTGGCCACATCCCCTCAGGTGTGGCCCAGAGCAGACACCCTGTCTGCACGCCCCCTCCTCCTCCACAGCCCCCACTCCAGCCTGGTGGTTTTTCTGCGTGTTTCCCACCCTCCCTCTCCCACCTTACCCCACCACAGTTGCTGTGGCTGGGGATGTGGCTGCCTTTCTGGAAGGTTCTGTTCCCTTTCTTGTTGTCAGATTTTCCTTTGCAGTTTCCTGTCTTAGTTCTTGGCAGGACCCTTTGCAGATGAACAGAAGGCACCTCCTGGCTTCTTTCCCAGGAGTGGGGGGTGTGGAGCTGGGAATTCTGCTCCTGGTGTCTAGGGCTCCCTTTGGGAGAGAGGAGGGGCATGCAGTGAGCACCCCAACATGCACCCGATGCTCAGGGTCCATTGGGACCTCGACGGCCTTTTAATCCCTTCCCCATGGGACCTGTGCTCACAGGGTCTGGGACAAGCCCAGCCCCCTCTGCTGCCACAGTGCTTCCTTGGTTGAGGCCCGGCCTGGGGGCAGTGAGCAGGGTGGGGCCTCCCCAGAAAGAGAAACCTCTCCATCCTGGGCCGGGCTGAGCTGGGAGAGGCCAGGCCACATCCACCCCCAGATGCTACCACCTCTTTCTCTCCCTGCCTCCCCAGAAGCAGGCCCAGGCCCCTCAGGGGAGTGGGACATCCTCACTGGGGGGTCTGAAAGGTGACCAAGGGGGGTGCACAAACAGACATTTAATGTTTCCTGTTTTACCAGGTGGGTATGTGTTTTAATGGGCACCAGAAAAAAAACTCCCATAAACAGTGTGTTGAACCCTTGATTTCATGGGTATTCATGTTCAGGATTAGGCAAGTTGACAAGGGGAATCCATTTCAAGTCAGTTAATGGGAGGTGCAGGTGGAGGTTGGCGATGACAGGAAGAGCGGCCAGAGCTGGGGAGACACGAGGCCCGTGAGCCCCAATGAGGTCCCCAGGGTCCAGCCTGGCTCTGCCCGTGGTTGTGGGACCCTGGGCAGGTCACTGCACCTTCTCAGGCCTCTATTTCCTCCTCTGTGATAAGGGGATGAGCTGTGGCCACTCACAGGTGGTGGAGAGGGTTGAGTGAGATGAGGAGGGTGAAGTGCAACCTGGAGCTCCGCACAGGGCCAGCGCACTGCTGTGGCAGCGGTGGTGATAGTTTTGTTATTATTGGTGACAGTATCACTGATCACCAGGAGCTTAGTCTGGGTGAGGTGACCGATGACTTTCATTGGGGAAGAGCTTGTCACCCAGTCCTCATGGGAGTAGCCCCCCCCCCCACCATGGGATAGATGGGGAAGAGCCTGGCTCTGGGCCGGGCAGGCCAGTGTGTGTGTCCACCTGGGCCACTGCCAGGCAGTGACACAGCTTCATGAAGCTGCCATGTCCCTAATGTAGGCCAAGACCAAGAGATCCACCTCACAGACGCGAGGACAGTGTGAGGGGCAACAAGAAAATGTAAGTCAAGTCCCCAATATAGTAGGGCCTCATCTTGTGTGAGATTTTGTCTTCCTTTGGGGTTAAGATCTGCAGGTCAAGAAGGGACAGTTTGGTATAATCTTGAGGGTTCTGAACCAGCTCTGAGTGTTAGATGTGTCATCTCTGACGTGCTGGTCCTTCCATCCATCCATCCATCATCCATCAGCCAGCCATCCATCCATCCATCCATCCATCCATCCATCCATCATCCATCCATTCATCCATCCATCCAGTAAATGGTGATTAAGCACCTACTATGTGTCAGGTGTCATGCATGGTACAGACCTTGCTGAACAAGAAAACTTAGGTCCCACCTTCATGGCACTTCAGTTGAGTAAAGAAACTCGTGTTGAGCACATGTCCCCACAAAGTGTGAGAATGGCTATGGAGGGGGAGCACAGGTTGCTGAGGTGTCCCCTGCAAGAGTCAGGGAAGCCTGCGTGGAGGAAGGGGCATATCTGAAGGAGACCTGTAGGACAAGTCTCTCCCAGTGAAGGGGGTGGGTGGGTGTGGAGTGTCCTGGTGGAGGCTCACCTTCCCTTGAGAGGTGCAGACAGGGTGTTGGGTGGAGGGACATGGCTGAGTGCAACAGTTGCTGTGCAGGGTGAGACCCGAGGATGGACCCGAACAGATTTGGGTTGGAAGGTCTCTCTCGCCACTGTCAGGTGGGGACGGGCCACCCTGGGACATCTGGATGATGCACTTTGGATCCAGCCTCCTCCAGGATTCCAACCCCTTCCTGCCTGGTCTCCATCTCTCCTCTCTCCTTTCTAGAGAAACCAAACTGAACCTGAAGGACAGCCACTGCTCAGCCCACCGTGAGCCGCTGGATTAAGCACTGAGTATAGGAGCGGACCTCCGTGATGAGCAGGACAAGTGGATCAGGAAGAGCAAAGAGGGCTGAAATGAAAGTGGGCTCCTTCTACTGAGGAGAGACACTCCAGAAAGTTCTCCTCAGCAAAGGCTCGTCCCCATCACAGTCCTCATAAGAAACTGAGCAGGAGCCACCCGAACAGCAAAGTGTTCAGCGGGAGGCACATCCACCCAGGGGCTGGCCTCATGGGCTCTGTCTCCTCGGGCTTCAGGACCCATTTAACCCACGGAGCATGAGGGACCCTGGAGGGTGCATGAGCCAGGTGAGGAGAGGGAGAGGCAGGGACTCCTGGGGACCCACATGTTAGTGCTGAGAAGAGCTTGCAGGCCATTGCTCAGGGTGTCCTCCTGCAGGTGCTGCAACCTGAGGGGTTCTTGGACCCTCCCTTCTCGCGGGTGGCCCAGGAATGTCAGATCTGTCAGTCCTTTCACGGCCTCAGTGATGCTCAGGATCTTGGAATGAAAACTTCTTTCACAGACTCAAAGGCACTTTCATAAAATCTTTGCATCTCAAGATCTGAGCATCTGGTCCCTTGCACAGAATCCTAGAATTCTAGAATCACGGAACCGTTCATGGGCTCACAGGCCCCCGAGTCTCAGGATGAAGGAATCTCTGGAGAAGACCCAGAACCTCTCCCACAGCTCCCTGGAATCACAGAATCAGTCCGGACAAACGTGGAGATGAAATACACATCCTGGAGTCAGAATCTTAGCACAGGAAGCGACCTTCACCCAACTCCA
>PVJC01028785.1:0-22327 GCA_004026665.1 Murina feae | reverse complement strand
CCCCCCCCCCCCCCCCCCCCCCCCCCCCCCCCCCCCCCCCCCCCCCCCGCACCCTTCCAATCCCACTCGTTGCTGATAAAAAAAAATCAGAGGATCCCTTTGAAATGCTCCATTACACCTCTTCTGGTCACTCAGTCACTGGCCGCCTTTCTCCCACCAGCTGCTGGGGTCTAAGGGACAGTAATGGATTAACACTGCCCAACGAGGCCCTTGATCCCTCTGCGTTTAGGTGGAAAGGAGACTATGGAACCAAAATCCAGCACTACTTCCCGTCCAATTACGTCGAGGACATTTCAACGGTTGATGTGGAGGAGCTGGAGAAGCAGGTGAGGCTCGATCGCTGGAGGGAGGGACCTGCTAATCCTCGGGGAATCTGCTGAGTCACCTCAGTGGTTATATTTTATGCACGATAGCGCGTGGTCCCTGTGGAGCCCTGAAGCAGAGTGACATGGGAATCGGGATGGCGCCCCGAGCTGTTGTGGGTGAAAGTCACTGTGATGCGCCATCATGTTTTAATCAGGTTGTTCTGGGCTGGTAAGGTTTGAATATGCAGGAGGAACCTCTCCAGGGTGAAAATAACCAAATGGGGACTAGGTCCTTTGCCTAAAGCAGCTTGCAAATGAAACACATTTTGTTTGGCTAGACATTCCGAACGAACGTGCTTGGTGTCGATAAGCAAGCAGGCCAAAGTGGAAGGCGCGCTGAGGCCTTCCTGGTGACACTGCAAACCTGGTTTCTGTTTCCTGCTTCCTCTTGCCCAGCAAACTCAAAGAGAAGCCACTTTCATTTGTGGCGGCAACACACCAGGGATGAACTCTTTATAATGAGGGCTTTAAGGTCCTGTTTGAGCTTAAGGAATTTTCTAAGTGAATTGGGGCAATCTGGGAAGGCTGCATGGAGGAAGGGGCATTTCAACCTTAAAAGTCAAGTTAGAGGTCAACAGCAAGAGACTGACAGAAGGGAGTTCCAGGTGGAAGGTACAGCCTAAGCAAGTGTGGTCGTGGGAACATGAATGTGTTCAGTGTGTTCAACCTGAGGCAGAGATGTAATCTCCTTATCGCATCATTCCATGATGCCCCTACCCATAGAGCATTAGCCTGGTGGAGGAATGGGGGTGTACAGGCAATGGGCAGATGCATAATTCTGCTAGCTCTCCTAAGACAAGGTGTTCCCTATCTCACCTGGACCCTGGGATGGTTCAGATGTACAGTGGGAGGTAGAGTTGGAAGGCTGATCAGGGCTCCTAGAAAGCCTTCAAGTCAGATGGCAGAGCATGGATGTTGCTGCCGTAGGACATGGAGAGTCACAGAAGGTTCTTGAGTTGTGCTTTAGGAGACCAGATAGTCCCATTTAATAATAATGTCAGAATATTATTATATTCTAGGATGTTTTTGAAATCAGATCTATGGAAGTGCTTCAAAGCCTGTTCTAGAATTCACAAGGCATTTTTACAGATTGGAAAATGAACCTGCGGGCACCTGCTCACTGCTGAGTCCCGATCAGTAGCATGCTTCATTAGTCAGCTCTCTCCCCTTGGACGTATCCTGTAATGAAAATGCATTTTAAACAGTTCCACCGGCAGTGTCTCTGCTAAACGGTGACTGTGGAAACAGGTTGTCTTGTGTGATTAGACCTGTTAAGGCTAACGCGAGTTATGTCTTGTTTCTTCCCAGATTATTGAAGACAATCCCTTAGGGTCTCTTTGCAAAGGAATATTGGATCTCAACACCTATAACGTCGGTACGTTCACACACGGTCTTAGCCTGGATTCTCACCCACATCCTCCCGTCTGGTCTCGGAACCTCACCCTGCTGGGAGGCGGCTCTCGCTGGGTCCTTCTAGCCTTGACTTGGATGCTCAGGTTGAGTATTGGGCCAGGCTGGTTGCTGATTGCTGTGTTATGTCTACTGTTAATAACTGTAAAGTGCTAACACAGGGACTGGTGCAGAGTCAGTGCTAGGTGAATGTTTAATGTTGTTGTTCCAAACATCATCATTGCAGAGATCTGCCTGGGTTTCCCACGCTATTTTTTAAAAATATATTTTATTGATTTTTTTACAGAGAGGAAGGGAGAGGGATAGAGAGTTAGAAACATCGATGAGAGAAACATCGATCAGCCGCCTCCTGCACATTCCCCACTGGGGATGTACCCGCAACCAAGGCACATGCCCTTGACCGGAATAGAACCTGGGACCCTTCAGTCCCCAGGCTGATGCTCTATCCACTGAGCCAAACTGGTCAGGGCTCCCACGCTATTTTAAGAGGAGTTGGGCTGTTGGCCCGGCTGTGATGGAGCACGGAGTCCGGAGTGTCCAGTTGTAAGCCCAGCTCAGCCTCTCAGTTGCTATGAGACCCTGGACCTGTCACTTCGCTCTGAACCTCCACTTGCCGGCTGCCCAGCTGGGCATGGGCAGACCTGGCCTGCCCACCGTGGAGTCTGGTGCAAGGGGAGACGTGAATGCATGGCCCATGCACACAGGCGCGTACAACAGGGCCAGTGATAGTATCGTCCGCCGAGCCTTCAGTGCATCTCGCCTGACCGGGCCCACTTTTAAGTGGGGGCGCAGCAGCTTCCACACGAGGGGACAGAAGGCAGTGAACACTCTGGGCAAGAAGCCCACGCTGTGCTCCCCTCTGAGCCGCGTGTTTCCACAGCTCCATGCAGTCCATCCACGCGTTAGCCTGGGTCTGTTCGCCCCAGTATTTAAAAAAAATATATATTTTATTGATTTTTTTACAGAGGAAGGGAGAGGGATAGAGAGTTAGAAACATCGATGAGAGAGAAACATGGATCAGCTGCCTCCTGCACACTCCCCACTGGGGATGTGCCCGCAACCAAGGTACATACCCTTGACCGGAATCGAACCTGGGACCTTTCAATCTGCAGGCCAATGCTCTATCCACTGAGCCAAACTGGTTAGAGCTCCCTCCAGTATTTTTGCTGAGAGGCCTGAGCAGGGTCCTAAGCCTCAGATAACAGTAGTGCCGGGAACTTTCTGCTTCTAGTGTCAGCTCTTTGTTTTCTCCATTTATTACCTGTTTGTCTGTTTTTCTCTTGACAACAACCCGATAGGCTGGGTAAGAGAGGGATTCTTGGCTCCAGTTAGCAGATGAGAAGCCAAGCCCCCAGGTGACGCAAGCCCTGCCTGAGGTCCCCAGGCAAGTTCATGGATGAGCTGAGACTCAGTTGTGTTGCTCTGCGTATCGCCTGCCCAGTTTGCAGAGCGCAGACACTTGGCTGAGTGGTGACGAGTGGGAGCCTTGAAGCCGGGTCTGATTCGAGCCCCAGCTTTGCCGTGACCAGCTGTGTGACCCTCCACGCGTCACTTCCCCTCAGCGTGTCTGTTTCCCCTCCTGTAAAATGGGCGTGACGAGAGTGGCACCCCAGAAGGTCGTGATAAAGATGGAATAAGATACAGTGCGTGTAATCTGCTTAGAATACGGCCTGGCACCTACAAGCCCAGAGATCTTAGTGACTAATGTTACCTGGCAGATACGTTATCCTCCCGTGGCCTTCTTTTTCTTACCTAGAAAACACTTTCTCTGCAGAGGGAATCTGTCCCATGCCTCCCTCCCACCTCCTGCTGGCTGCTGGCCACCCTCCATGTCCCTGGGCTTGTGGCTACATCACTCCAGTCTCTGCCTCTGTCTTTAGGGGCCGCCGTCCCTGTGTCTGTGTCTCAAGTTCCCCTCTTCTTTCTCTGGTAAGGACACTGGCTCTTCGATGACTCCAGGGTGGCCTCATCCTGAGTTCCTTCAGCGCATCTGCAGAGACCCAGCTTCCAACTGCGTTCCCATTCCTAGGGACCAGGGGTTAGGACGTGGGTCTGCCTTTTCGGAGAACACAGCTCAGGCTGCCGCCCAGCTAGGGCAGTCACGTGTGGAGCGCAGACACTGCCCGGCACAAAGCCAGCGTCCCCGTCAGCACTGCCCGCGCAGTGGCGTTCGGGTTCACGACACAAGTGGCTCGGGCAGTGTGCACCTGGCCTTGGTGGCTCTCAACAGGCTGACCAGGGCTCGTGTTACTCTCTCACCAAGTGAAAGCTCCACACGGGAAAAACCAGAAGCCCTTCGTCTTCATCCTGGAGCCCAAGAAGCATGGGGACCCGCCGGTGGAGTTCGCCACGGACCGGGTGGAGGAGCTCTTCGAGTGGTTCCAGAGCATCCGCCAGATCACCTGGAAGATCGACACCAAGGTAGGCCCTCGGCGCTGCCGGGCTCAGCGGGGCCCTGGTGTGCTCGGCTGCGAGGTGGGTGGGTCTCGGCAGCAGGAGGCGCAGGCCCAGGGGCCGCACAGAGTTCAGGGAGGCGATGGGGTGGGTTCGGACCAGAGGGGCGCCAAGCATTTTGAAGAGGAAGGGCTGTTGGAGGTCCCCTGGAAGCTGGGGCTGGTTCAGACCTTCAGAAGTCAGAGTGTGTGCAGTGACTCCTGATGTTTGGGGCCATATCTTGACAAGGAAGTTTTGCCTTCCTTATTCTGAGTGTTTTCTTGTCTCCAAACGTGGTTCAAAGCAGGCGGGATCCCTCCTACAGCAAGCGTGCCCTGAGCTCCTCTCCCTGGACCCGCGGGGGCCCCGGGGGAAATGCCGTTGGTGGGACCCGTTCTTTCCCTCCGGAAGTTTGTGTTGTGGAAGAACTTCCATTCTCGATGGGCATGGGCTTTCCAGGGTGATCCTGCCCGGAGCTCAGTGTTGGGCTGGAAGCATTGTGAGAAGGGTGCTGGGTAAGAGCAGGAGGGGTGGTTCCAGCACGTTGGAGTTTGCATCCTGGCAGGGCTGGTCCCTGGGCCTCAATTTCCTTGTTTGCAAAATGAGGAGCCAAAGATGACATGAGATGTGAAGTGTGGGAAGTGCTAGGCTGGTGCCTGATGTACATACAGCAAGTGCTCAGCTCACAATGGTATTTAATCACCACGTTATCGTCACACCAGGAGGGCTTGGAGGGGTGTGAGGTGCCGTCTGCCCTCTCCTGTGGCCATAGAACTGGGGAGAAATTTCAGGGTTTCCCATATGCACATGTGCTTCTAAGACAGGCCTTGACCCAGAGGACTGGTTTTAAAGTTTTCCCAGGATCTCTTGGACCCTTGTGACCTCTGGTTATTGTTGATGGGTCTTCCTCCTTCAGTGTCCTAGGAGGAGGCAGCAGCAGCCTGGTCTTCCCTTCCCACTTGCGGACCTCACACGTGGCCAGTCTCTGGTCACCCTGACTCACCCTTTCAATATCCTAAAGTGATATCCTCTTACTAAGACGACTTTCTACAGAGAGCTGGTAGGACCTGCCATCTTTCCTGTCCCAGAGTCTAGTCAGAGGCCTCACATTTGAGTCCTCATTCTTCCCAAGTCTTGTCACACCATCACCAGTCACTTATGATGAGCTGTGGTCAGCACGTTCCCATCTTTCCTGCTCAGGGCATCTCATTTGCCTCTGGGCTTTCAATGTAGAATAGCTCTGAGGCACAGGGGGGCGCCACTGTACCAAGGATCATTTGAAAAATCATTTCCCCCCTAACTTCTTCCAGGTGTGTTCTCATTGCCAGCTGAATGGTTGTCATCATGAACTGAATGGCACCATCTGCCAGCATGTGAACCTCCTAAGCATGTTCTAGTATTTGTGACTCTGGGCCCCTAAAGCTGAGAATGGAGAAGGACACCAGCGACGAAGCCCTTAGCAACTGTTCTCTGTAGACTTTATTCTGAGGCACCCAGACCTCCCCTGAAAGTGGTCTGAGTGTGGGCTCAGCAGTATAGGCATGGCGATGGCACCCTCCTCCTCCTGGTGCGTCCCGGCTCTCGACCACTATTCACGGAGGAAAATGTGCCTTCACTCAAAGGTTCTCCGCCCCTTCCTCTCTGCTCCTGGGTAAGGCTTCGGAAATTAAGCCTGACTGTTCAAGGCTGCTGTTCTCTTTGATCTACATTCCTCTTTAATTGTTTTTTACAGCTGCTAAGATTTCATGAGAAAAGCTTTTGAAAGTCTTATTATATATGAAGGTTAAAAACAAAACAAACAAAACAGGAGTCACTAGAATTGACGGAGTCTTGCCCTGGGCACAGCCAGCTGTAAGAAGAGCTGGTGCCGGCACAGGAAGGAGGCCCCATCCTGCCTTGGGGAGACCAAGGTGAGCTGAGCCCTCAGCTCGCTGCTGGGAGCTCCTCACTGCGGCTTCCCCATTGTGCCCCCATAAGAACATGCTCAGGGACCTGTCATCTCACACAGTCCCGGCTCCTTCAGTCCATGGCACAAGGCTAGTCAGTAAGACTCATCCGGTTAGTGAGTTTCCAAAGCTGGCCCGTGCACTGTGTTGTGACTTCATATTCTGAGATGGCCTGGCGGGCAAATTCTGCCATTTTTTAGAGTAATTGTTATAAGATTTTGAGGAAGCGCCGGGTATTTTTCATCTTAAGCTAACGTGTCTTCTGCTAAGGTTGGAAAAATGAAGCCCGTAGCTTGTCATTGCTCTGTGTTTGTGAGGCCGAAGTTCTATAATTCACCAGAGGGATGACCCTCCCCCACACACATTTAAAGCAATTCTGTTGTCATTAGAGGTGAACTGTGTTGCTGTGGGGTTTTCCGTCTCCAAACCACCCCATGGCGAAACCGCCCAGAACACAAAGCCAAGTTGATACAAGGTTCAGGAGAAAACACCTGAAGTCCGAAGACAAGTGAGGCTTCTGTTTTCCTCATGGCCTTTTGCTATTAACTATGTCGCTGGCATCTCTGACACTGATTCTGGCCCATCCCACCTACAACAACCCCACCATCATGGCTTGCATTCAGAAAGTGTGGAAAGGGCTGGTGAAGGTTAGGTGTGCATAGATGAGCTAGGACAAATTTCGGAGGCCCACGGTCACATTCTAATCTGCCCTGGCGATGTGGTCACTGCTGGGCTCATATAAAAGGCTTGTTTGCCGGCCATTGCCAAGATCCACTTTGGTCCCAGGATTTATGTGGGCGCCTATAGGTTGAAGGCATTCTTACAGAAGAAATCAGTCTCACACCTGCTTGTGCAAGAGTGAACTTTTTCTGTCCTTTGCCTGGGGGACATTTCTGAGTGGCCTCCTCATCTAATTCTCTCAGAGTAGAATACTCGTTTTAGCCTTATTTTACAGTTGAGGAAACTGGGGTGCAGAGAGAGTCTATTGACCCAGCTAATAAATAGCAGGGGCCGCTTTCAAACTCATGTCTCTGATTTGTTTCCACTGTCGTCACCACTGTCTTATGTAGCCCCCCCCCCTCACTACCTGTCACCTGAACACTTGTTCCCCACAGGGCGCTGCTCCCAAGGGACATGTCTCAGTGGGGAAACAGGGTCTGGGCAGTAGTGATGAATGGCATCAATCCAGGACAGTCAGACAAGGGACAGTGTTTAAGGCTGAGCAAGGCCAAGTGCAGGTGAGATGGTGAGTACTCTGGGACACTTGAGGAAGGCAATATCCTTTTCCAGTCCCGGCTGGAGTAGTCCAGGAGGAGGGAACTGATAAAAAGCAAAGGAGGGAGAACAAGAGCTGCAGGGTGAGGAGCCAGGCGGTTGCTCCTGTGATTCAGGGGACCTGGGATGTGACCTCTGGGGCATTGAGAGAAATCAGAGGCAGGAGGAGGCTGTGCACACTTCCTCAGCCTCAGAGGAGAGGGCTGCAGGGTTCAGCAAGTTCTAAGAAGGATGCTGTGGTCTACAGAGCCCAAGAGGACATGAGGTCATGGGCTTGGAGAACTAGAATTGGACGAACTATAACAGCGGTTTTAGGGGAAGGGATAGGCCAGGAAGCTGAGAGCAGAGGGTTAAGGAGAGTGGGGTGGTGACAGACACCAATCCTGGATGGAAACAACTTGGTCAAGAATTTCGGCAGGAAGAGGAAGGACAGGAGGGGCAGGGGCAAGAAAAACATTCCACCATGTCAAAGATCTGAGCATTCAGGAGGGCCAAGAGGGGAAGCAGAGGAGAGGAAGGCATACCAGGTGAGCTGGGGTGATGGGATTTCGCAGGTGCTGCTGGTTTGAGGTCTGATACTAAAGACAGTTGGCCCCTAACAGGAGAACAACATGAAATACTGGGAGAAGAACCAGTCGATCGCCATCGAGCTCTCGGACCTGGTCGTCTACTGCAAACCAACCAGCAAGACCAAAGACAATTTAGGTACTGTCTCCGGACATGGTGAAAAGGCATCTTCTCTTTGAGTCTGGCATTGTCAGAGGGCACAGTGAGTGTAGTTCCTGCTCGTTCTGAACTGCTTAGGTGGAGCTTCCCCCTGAATTAGTCCTTAGGGCCATGGTGCTAGTAACAGGCCCTTGTGATAGCTTGAGGAGAAAAAAACCTCTCAGAGGGAAGGTTGTTAGTTTCCTACTGATTCTATAACAAGTTAACTACAGACTTGGTGGCTGAAAACAACATATACCAGTATTCAGACCTCGGGCCTCCAGGAGGCCAGAGAGTATAAAGTCAATATCTCTAGGCTAAAACAAAGGTGTGGGCAGATTTCAGCCACTCCCTCTGGGAGAGAATGTGTTCCTTGTCTCTTTTGGTGGCTGCCAGCATTCCTTCGCTAGTGGCTGCATCACTCCAGTCTGCCTCTCAGTCACATGGCCTTCTCTTCTATGTAGTCAAAATATGTCCCTATTGTAAGGACCTTGGGTTACACTGAGGGCGCAGATAATCTCTCCATGGCAAGCTCCTTAATTATATCTGCAAAGTCCCTTTCGCCATAAAAGGCTGCATATTCACAGGTTCCAGGGATCAGGACCCTTGGTGGCTAGTATCCAGCACAGGATTAAAAAAATGGCTCTTCCACCAAATTCTCTAAAGTAGCCAATTCTTTGATCTTAGAATGATCCCATTCACATTCTCTTCCCCCTTTCTTTGAGCAGATCCTATCTTTGATCTCAAGAACTTGTGATTCCGGGACCAGAGAAACAGTACTAAACCCCTGAGTTAATGGTCACTGGGAGGCACCTCCCTTCCGCAGGTTCATGGGCTGTCCCACCACAACTGAATATGAAGCAGCAAAGCCTCACCCAACAAGGAATTGTTTGCATATTCCCATTCATTGCCCCCTCCTCTTTCACTGCTCTTCCTGTGGGCAGTCCATTCTCCCTCCACCAAGAGGCTTGGTTTCCTCACCCGTATCTACATCACCTTAATGAGGAAGTCATTCCTTTCTCTCATTGTACCATATCTGTGTTTTCTTGTGCAAAGGTGCTGGTACTTTTTAAAAAAAGAAAACCACCTAGATGAAAAGGTTGTGGGCACACTGGGCACTTTTAATCGCTAAGCTCCCTGAAGCACAGAGCCCATAGCAGTCCCGATTGTGGCAATAGCATCAGGACCACGTGCGCAGCTTGTCACAGAGATTCCTGGTTTCATTTTGTAAGTCTCTGCGTTAAGGAAGTGCAGGAGACACAAAATAAGCGGTGCCTCTGTCCTGTCTGCAGAGAATCCCGACTTCCGAGAAATCCGTTCCTTTGTGGAGACGAAGGCCGACAGCGTCGTCAGACAGAAACCCATCGAGCTCCTGAAGTACAATCAGAAGGGCCTGACCCGTGTTTACCCAAAGGGACAGAGGGTGGACTCCTCCAACTACGACCCCTTCCGCCTCTGGCTGTGCGGCTCCCAAATGGTGGCACTCAATTTCCAGACGGGAGGTAAAGGGGGCTTCTTGTGGCCACTTAATGTAAGATGACGGTGGTGTCAGTGCAGGCAGTCTGCTGGGGCCACCGGTGGGATGTGGTGTCCAGAACATGGGATCTGTCCGAGGGACGGGTTCAACCAGCACGCGAGGGTGAGGTCCCTCAGTTGAATAGATGAAGGAACGGATGAGCATGCCTGACACGAGGCACTTGTATTTGGCAGGTTCCATGATGCAAGTGGCAACACTGGGTTAGTCTGGATTGAGAGAAAGGAAATGCATTAGCTCATGAAATTAAAAAGCTCAGGGGTTGCGTCAGCTTCAGGCACAGTGGATCAAGGTGTTCAGTGACTTTTTTCCAGCACGTTCCTCCTTTCCTGGTACATCTCTGAGGACTACATGCTGGGAAAAACCAGCATGCAGAACTTCTTTATACAAATGGCAGCATACATTGCAGTGTTCTGCACTTTCGGTGTTGGTTAAGCCTCTTTGGGGGATCTGTTCGTCAGTAGTGTCCTCTCTCTTGCTTTTATGCCTGTGTAGGATTCCATCATTTATTCAGGCGCCCCCTGCTGAGGCACATTTAGGTTACTCCCCATCCTTTGCTATTCCAGATGGCACTGCCTTCTGTAACCTTCTGTGAGCGTCGCGTCACAGGTGCGGCACTGCATCTGCCAGACAATTCTCAGACAGGCAGGGGGCATCGAACATCACTAGCATTTTGATCCACTTGGCCCTGAGGACAACCACTGAACACCTGTACCCAATGGCGCCTGAGCTGAGACACTCGGCCCCACGCCTCCCTAGAGATGGTGTGGGCGATTGCGAACTGGTAACGCATTTGAATGCACCCTCTGGCACGACTCCACCAACTCAGTTTTATCACACTCTCCAGTCTTTGCTCACCTGAGTGGTAGAGGAAAACTGCCGTCACCTGTCATTGAAGCGTCCCTTACTGGTTCTGCTCTTAGGAGTCACCAGGAGCCAGTTTCTCATGTATTTAGGAAGCATTTGCTTTTTCGCTTCTGACCCAGCTGTTCTGATGGGGTGTAGGTATTTGTAGCTCACATGTATCAGAGCTCTTAGTAGGTTAACTTTATATGGGCGGGGTGTCCCCCCAAAAATGTACCCATACTTTTTTCTGATAGCTCAATTGATGTTTATGTTTCTTTCTTTTTAGATTTAACCCATTGGGATGAATAGTTATTCAAAGTGTGTATACATTTTTGGGGGAGACCCTCTATTTGTCATTTTAGAAGGATTTTTCTTTCCACAGCACGTCTTAACTTTTGTGGAAATTTTCTCCTGTGTACGTAGACATATTTAGCTTTGAGGAGTTTTAAATGATCTTTTTTTTTTTTTTATGTTTCATACTTGGAAAGGTCTTTCCTGCTCTGATAATTTTTTTAAAAACTCATTTTTCTCCCAGTAATATGGGTTTTCAATGGATTTTTAAAAAAATCCATATTTTGAGTTTAGATAGCTTAACAACTGGCTTAACTTATTTTTGGAAAAATGAGCAAGTCATTCCCCACCTGCATGTCCTGGCCCAGGAGGCCAGCCTTTTCCTGCCCAACTTCCATCAGCAGTGCCCTTTCCTTCCAGACAAATACATGCAGATGAACCAGGCCTTGTTTTCACTCAATGGGAGGACCGGCTACGTCTTGCAACCCGAGAGCATGAGGACGGAGAAGTACGACCCCATGCCGCCCGAGGCCCAGAGGAAGATTCTGATGACCTTGACGGTCAAGGTAAAGCCACACTCTCCTTCCTCGACCAGGGAGCCAGGGCCTGGCGACGCCTGTCATTTGGTTTAAACCATCACCACCCAGACATGGTTTGAGGGTCTGAATTACAGTGCCCCCCCCGGGGAGAAAGGGAGGCCCTCTCAAATCCATCTTGGACACCTTACCCACGTCACCCGAGGGGCTAAGGTATGAATCCAGCTCTTGCAGGGTTCAGGAGGGTATCTCCTGGGTCCCAGCGAGGACAGATTCTGGCCAGGAAAATGGACCTTTGGTCTTTATGGAGGGGAATGTTTGTCCCTACAATGGCCGTATTTAAGAGTGAAAGCTTTCAGAGAATGTGTTGTCTCTTCGCGAGAAATTTTGTTTTTTCCTCCCTTTGGAAACTATGCAAGGTAGGAAAAAAAAATGAAGCTTTTGCAACTAAAGGTCTTTAAAAGAAAACCCCACACACTCCCCCAGTCTTTCCTGGGAGCTGGGAATCCAGTGATTGAACGCTGTCTCTGCGAGTGCGCTCCTGGGCACGGGCGGATGTGTTCTCTGCTGTAGCCTCCTTTCCCTTCTGCATCCGGGGGAATTGAGATGGGACCTCAGGTGAGGTCCCCTGCTGATTCTGATGGCCTGGGCGCTCTGCTCCTAGTTTACCTTGACACAGGGGTGGGAAATGTCTGGCCCTGCCAAGGCTTTAGGGCAGGCACCCTCAAACTACGGCCCGCGGGCCACATGCCGGGTGTTTTTGCCGCCGCCTCCTGTCCTGCTTAAAATAAGATATGTGCAGTGTGCTAGGAATTTGTTCATAGTTGTTTTTTTTTAAAACTATAGTCTGGCCCTCCAACGGTCTGAGGGACAGTGAACTGGCGCCCTGTTTAAAAAGTTTAAGGAACCCTGCTTTAGGGAGTGGTTAATGAAATGTTTGATCAAATATAGTAGGCTAATTTGAATGATGTTATAAATATCCAAATGGCCCTTGGCAGAGAAAAGGTTCCCCACCCCTGTCCTAACAGCTGTAGGAATCCACCCCCACGTTCTCATCCACGAGAAGGAGACAGGGGTGGGATCCACTTGACGAGGTTGTCAGGACTTCTCCCGTGAAGAAGTGGAGGCTGGTTTGAACCCATGTGGTCTGAGGCCACCCGAGCTCCCTGCCAGCCCACGCAGACCTGTGAGCTCTTCCCAGGACGGGCCTGGGAGAATTCCAGTACTCACCTTGGTATCCTAGGTTCTCGGGGCCCGCCATCTCCCCAAGCTCGGACGAAGTATTGCATGTCCCTTTGTGGAGGTGGAAATATGTGGAGCCGAATATGACAACAACAAGTTTAAGACGACGGTTGTGAGTAAGTCACACTTCAGGCGCGCTGAGTCACGTGTTGGGGGGTTCGTAAGGCCCTTTGCTGGGCCATGTCTTTTCCTTCGTCCCTTTTGCTCACTGTGGTTCAGCTGAGGGAGGGGAAACAGAGGACCGAGTGATTAAATAGTCGGATTGTGCTGGGATGCTCTGCCCGTAACTCAGGCAGCAGGCCCCACCCGCTTCATCCCTTAGCCCAAGACAGGCGCAGAGACACGGAGGATGTGGCGCCTGACCCGGTGGGGGGGGGGTCTCTTCCCACAGGGGGCAGGGAGGCCTAGGAAATAAGTATGCTTCCACTTTGAGCCAGGAAGATACTGTGCACTGGGCCTGGGGTCCCTGCTCCTGGCGAAAGGTGGCTCAGTGGCAGCTCACACGCTAATTAGTGAAACGGGAGAGTGGCAGGTTCTCTCCTGACAACCACAGACCCACTCTGGCTCTACCTCTTCAGGCAGCCTAACCCACCTGCTCCTTCTCTGCTGTAGCCTCCTTTCCCTTCCGCATCCGGGGGAGTTGAGATGGGAGCTGTATAAAGGGGTCTCCCCCCACCTCACTCAGGCCTGTGACAACCGCTTTACCATGATTGCTACTGGAAAAAAGATTATGCATATAAGAGGATAGAGATATTTACACAGTTGCTAAGGAGATTCAAAACCCAGCCTATGAATGTAAAGATGGTTTGCGCAGGACGAAGGGCGTCTTTAATAAGCTTTGATCACTTTCCAGATGATAACGGCCTAAGCCCTGTTTGGGCTTCGACACAGGAGAAGGTGACATTTGAAATTTATGACCCAAACCTGGCGTTTCTGCGCTTTGTGGTGTACGAGGAGGATATGTTCAGCGACCCCAACTTTCTCGCTCATGCTACTTACCCCATTAAAGGGATCAAATCAGGTAAGCGGCTTCTCATTAGGAGGTTCGGTTTGGGCTAGCATTGCTCTGTGGTCTGTGCTGCTGGATTAAAAAGAATGGAAACGCATTTTCCCTGTTTTTTCTGAAGTTGCTGCAAAACCGATTAGGGGGCTCAGGCAGCTGATCTCAGTTCCCGTGGGCTGGCACACAGGCAGGCCCTCAGCTGGCACAGGGAAGGTGACGAGGTTGGACTGCAAGTTGCTTCTCCACCTGGCACTGTGGTTTGATTTCATGTGGGAAGGTTAGAAGCTGATGCCTGTCCTCAGCCAGGGGCTAGCATCTGGTTGGACCGCCCACCCTCTCCCTGGCCGGGAAGGAGCAGGCCTTCAGCAGTGGAGTAGGTCTGCCTCTGCCGAGTCAGCTGGGCGAATTGCTGAAGCTTCAGGCTTCACTTGCCTCTTCCATGGGATGGTTTTCCCCCCCAATTGTAACATTCTTTCATGCTGAACAAAACACAAAACCCCTTATACTTTGAGAAGGGGCATTTTATATTGGCCTGAGGCAAGCTAGTCATGTGACCAGCTGTTGGGAATCCGGAGACTGAGTCCCATGGCTCCAGGCCAGAGAGGCTCCCACAGGCAGGCGGAGATCTGGGGCAGATGAGCTTGGTGCCGCTTCCCGTACAGTTTCTCTAATTCACTTTCCTGCTGGACTTCATGTAGAATGCTGCTCAACAGACCCTCACTTGATGCTGAATTCCCTTCTTCCCCTTTCTTAGAATTTGAGACATTAGATCATACTGATCCTTCTGGATTCCTCATGAGGTCACTGTTTCCCTGTTTTCTAAGCATTCTTTTCTAGATGTTTTTTTTAGAAACTTTCGGTCCTGTTTCCTGGGGGTCTTCCTCCCGCCCCACATTTCTTAGTTGATGAATCTGATCATTTCCATCACTGGGGACTCTGGTCCGAACATGCAGGTCCCTGAGTCTGTTCCTAGGTGGGGATTGAGCTAGTCCAGGTTGGGCTCTAGGAATCTGCGTGTTTAGCCAGCTCCTCAGATGGATCCCAGGATGGCACTTGAGAAAACTGAGCTAGACTGAGGCTGCCCATCTTATTATCATCAAGGAAACAAATTGCTAAGCAAATGAGTAGATGAAACGCATCTCTCGTTTAAACTGCCTGCTTTTTAGTACTTTAGAAATATCCCGCTTCCTAATTCACTCTAATAAGGACACCCAATGCGCATGTGTAAGATCCGGAGGCCTGATGTTGCGCAGCCCTCTTGGTTAACTTGCCCACTACATTAAACCCAGCAATTCAGGTACAGTTCTTAACTTAGTAATTTGCTGCTTTTAAAATAAATAAGGCTTAGGACCAATTCCTTTTTATGGTAAATGTCCTCCCTGCTGTTACTCATGTCCCTGGGAAGGCTAAGGGACAGGACCACTGCAGTCCCTCCCAGTCCCTGGGGGAGTTCAGAGCTGACAACCCTTCTTACCTGCCAGCACACCGTGCCGCGTCATCTAGAAAATGCCGTGGCTTAGCTTGGAGATTAAAAAAACAAAGACTAAAACTTCAAGGAGGATGGAACTGTGACTCTCCACTTCTGACAACGCCTGACACATCCACATTCATGGAGGAAACGAAATAAAGTGAACAACCCCTTTGTGCAGAAGGTGTTGGGGGCCTTCTGAGCTCAAAAATAAACTTTGCCCATTGTCATTAGGGATGTGCTTAAGCTTTTAAGCCAGCTGGAGCTCGGGAAGGAAGGAAAACATCATTTATTGTGTGAGGGGCCTTAAACTCTTCCCCCTTTAATCCTCATAGCAATCCAGTGAGAGAGGTTTTATCACCTCCGCTTTTTAAACAGGAACACTTTGGGGCCTAGAGATGTTAATGGACTTGCTCAAGGTCACACACCTGTAAGGCCACGGCTGGATCCAAACCTACGAATGTCTGACCTCACGCCCTGTGTTCTTCCAGCTGTCCAGGCCTCCTCCACTCTCCCTAAGCCAACATCCTGCTCTTACTTCAAAAGAAGTCTCTAGTTCCCTTTCCTCTGTGACACAACTAGAAACAGACTCTGTTTTTGGTGAAACTGGCAAACACCTTTCAATCCCAATTCCTAGTATATGTGAAGGGCTGCTGGTACGATGGGACCTGGGAAGTGAGGGGAGGTACACAGAGCTGGAGGCAGAGGGGACAGAGCCCATTCTCCAAATCCGGAGGCACATGCTGAGTGCAGCAGTCCCACTTTGCTTGGAACCATGTTAGTGAGGGCATGGGCTGCCTGGCAGCCTCTCCAGACACCATGGAGCACTCAGACTCCAGTACATTCTGACACTCTGTCAGCGGAGACTGCCTTCTTCCCCACTGTCCACAGAGCAGCTCATGAGAGACTCAGGATCTCAGGCCCTCCTGACTCAGAATCTGCATTTTATAAGATCCACACGGGGTTCACACCTTCGTTAAAACTGGGGAAGCACTAAGCTAGACTGCAAGGATTCTGTGGGGATCCAGGCAAAAGGCACCAAGCAAACCAACCAACAACCAAACTCCTATCACCTGTGTAAAGGGTAAATAGGTCAGAAAACTCCTCTACAGCAGTATTTCAGGAGAACAATGTCCCCAGAATCCTCCAGGGAGAAGACTAAGACTCAGGAGATTTAAACCCACTCACTGTCACTCAGGCATAAAATTAAAGGGCAGATGCATTCAAACATTCTCAGTTCAAGGATTATATGTCTCAGGAGTTCATATTGAAGAGAACAAAGAAGACACATTTACCAGCCAAGATATCAACAGAAAAATTCAGTAAAAGGGTGGTGAGAATTGAACGTGTTTTTTTTTTAACTGTGCATTTCATTGTTTGTATCAATTTTATACCAGAGAAAGAACACAGTAAATAAATATTGAGCAGTTAATGAGATGCCTGCTGACATATTCAGGGGGGAGTGTACGGATATCTTCATCTTACTTTGAAATACACACATATGATAGTTTGATGGGTGGAGAAATGTGATAAAGTATAGCAAAAGGTTAATGATGAGATCTAGGTAATGGTTATACAAGTGTTCCTTATAATATTCTCTTTTAGCTTTGCTGTATAAATGTCAGAAAAATATAACCAAGTCTCCCTTTGTGGGAGAATTATGGGTATAAAATGGAACACACATTATACACCATGCCAGTGTAGAAATAAAGCAGTTTTTCCAAATTAAGGGGAGAAATGGTGTACGGGGTTGTGTAAGCATGCCAGTTTCCTCTCTGCAGCAGTGGAAAGCAATTGATTCAATAGATACTATTCACAGGTTATAAACCAACTAAGAGTAAAAGCTTCTCTAAGAGAAATAAGAATAATCATCAAACCAAAACATGAATGACGAAATAGTGGGAGTGCCCTAATTTGAGTATTGCTTCTCCTGAGAATCAGTAGATAAAACGCAAATAAAAAGCTTTCAAGTTGGAGAGGCAGGCCCGGGATGGCGGTGTAGGTGGATGCTGAGCGTGCTTCTTTCCAAGAACACATCAGAATGTACATCTGTGTTTAGAATAGTTCTTGAGAGAACAGTGAACCAACTGAACAGCTTCTACACAAGCAAGAGAAACGGACCACATAGAGAAGATTGGGGTACCATGACAGCTCTCTGGGAGCTAAGAAAACAACACAGGACCTAAGGAACAAGTGAGCGCCATTGTTGATGTATCCCCTACACAGGGACTGTGGGTGGGAGCCCCACCCACGTTCTCAGGCTGACCCGAAGGCCCCAGCTCCCCCTCCTGGAGCTAGATCCAGCAGAAAGAGGAAGGCACCATAGTATGCATACAAAGTTGGCTCCTCCACCAGGAAATTGATCCAGTGGGTACAGCGGGGTGCTGCTTTTTATACCCACTGGGCTGCACACACAAGGGACTGCCCCTGTCCACAGAAACCTAGCAAAACTTTGCAGTGCCCATACACAGAGCTGCCCCAGGCAGAGTGAGTAGGGTGCTGCTGGATGCATGAAAGGCTGCCCCACCTGGAGAAAAAGCAGAGTCAGTAGGTCATTGAGAAACAGGCATGCAGAGTAGTCCCACCCAGACCCTGCTGTAAGGGTGGACAATTAAAGCAATAGGGCATGCACACAGGGCTGCATGTGCAGAGTTGGAAGATGCAGCTGAGCAGAGAGGAGCTGGGCTGCCTTGAGAGGGAGCAGAACAAGCAAAGTGCAGCTGTGCATACATGTACAACTGCCCAACCAGAGACGTGGCAGAACTGGTGGGGCATTAAGACACAAGCATGAAAAGCAGCTCCAGGCAGGCCCTGATCCTATTCTGATCACAGATAGTTAAAGCAACAGGGCACACAAAGAATGTACCTAGCAGTCCCATCTACATCAGGTAGCCTCACCCAGATTAGTAGGGCAAGGAAGCACACACAGCAAGCAGACTGGCTCCACTTGGAACCTATTACTCAGGCCAGGAGACACACAAGGCACTTCCCATGCCTGCTCTGAATACAGCTGGACTGCCAAAACTATTCAACCCCTAGTCTACACAAAGACCACTCTTTCAAGACTAGGAGGGATAGTTATTCTACCCAACTCATAGGAACACAGTAAGTCAAACAAAATGGGGAGACAGAAGAATTGGCCCCAAATGAAGGAATAAGAAAAATCTCCAGAAAAAACCCCCAAGGAAATGGATATAAGTAATTTGCCTGATAAATAATTCAAAGAAATGGTCATAAGAAAGCTCAACAAACTTGATCATGCAATAGAGGAACTCAGCACCTCAACGAAGAGAGAGAAAATGAAGAATACAGAAGGAATTACAGCAGATTAGTTAATACAGAATAATGGATTAGCTACCTGGAAGACAGAAAAGCAAAATGAAAAAAAAAATTTGTAATGAGGATAATATAAGATTTCTGAGATAATATCAAACATCTTAACATTTGCATTATAGGGAATCCAGAGGGAGAAGAAAGGGGCAGAGAGAATATTTGAAATAATGCCTGAAAACTATCTTAATTTAGCAAAGGAAACAAATATCCAGGTCCAGGAAGCAAAGAGAGTTCCAAAGAGACCCACACCAAGACGTATTGTAATTAAAAAAGGTAAAAGTTAAGAATGAGAGACACTCTTAACGGTACCAGGAATGAAACATCAAATCACATATAATGGAAACCCCATAATGTTATTAGCTGATTTCTCACAAGCAACTTTACATGCCAGAAGGTAGTGGGGGAGATATTTAAAGTGCTGAAAGAAAGGAATGTACTCAACTATTATGCTGTACATCTGCAATTAATACAGAATAGTATTCAATATAAACGGTAATTGAAAAATAAAAGAAACTTAAAAAGAAAGGAATCTACAACCTACAATACTATATCTAACAATGTTATCATTCAGAATTGAAGGAGAGTTAAAAGAGATAGAGTTTCCCAAACAAAAACTAGAGGAGTTCACAACCAGTAAAATGGCCTTGTAAGAGATGTTAAAGGGTTTTTCCTTTATGTGAAAAAGAAAAGGCCACAACCAGAAATACAGGAAAGAAAAAATTTTCACTGGTAAAGGCAAATATACAATAATCATAGTGAATCAACCACTTAGAAAACTAATATGAAGGTTTAAGGACAGTAGTAGAAATATTAAATATAACTATAAATAATCAGGGGCTATAGTAAACAAAAAGATAGAAAACATGACATTAAAAACAGTGGGGGGAGTAAAAATATAGTGCTTTCAGAATATGATTGAACTTAAGTGCTTATCAGTTTAAAATAGACTAATACACACACACAGAGAGATATATATGAACCTCATGGTAGCCATAAACCAAAAACATACAAAAAGAAAATCAATAAAAGGAAAGAGATCAAGAGAAAAAGGAGCAGCAAAAAATATCAAAACAACCAAAAAACAACATGTTAATAGGCACATACTTACCAATGATTACTCCATGTGTAAATGGACTAAATGCTCCAATTGAAAGACATAGGGTAGCAGAATGGATAAGAAATCATCACCTGTCTATGTGCTGCTTACAAGATACTCATGTTACATTGAAAAACACATACAGACTGATGGTGAGGGGATAGAAAAATATATTCCATGCAAATAGAAATAAAAAGAAAGCTCGGGTCACAATACATCAGACAAAACAGACTTCAAAACAAAGAATGTAAAAGGAAACTGAGAAGGACATCACATAATTTTAATATTACACTAACCTCAATGGATAGATCATTCAGACAGAAACTTAATATAGAAGTAATGGCCATAAATTTCACATTAGGCCAGTTTGATTTGATAGACATTTAAGAGCATTTCACTCCAAAATTGTAGATTACCCATGGAGCATTTTCCAGGATAGATCACATACAAGGCAACAAAACGAGTCTCAGTTAGTTAAAGAAGACTGAAATTATATCAAGCATGTTTTCTGACTACAATGCATGAAACTAGAAAGCTAAGTGGAAGAAAACTGGAAAAATCATAAATACATGGAGATTAAACCACATGCTTCTATACAACCAGTGGGTCAAAGAGGAAGTCAAGAAGGAAATCAAATACTACCTTTGAGACAAATGAAAATGAAAATACAACCTTACAGAATTTATGAGATGTAGCAAAAGCACTTATTACAGGAAGGTTTCTAGCTATTCAGGCCTACCTCAAGAAGGAGGAAGAATTCCACATAAACAAGCTTAATTTGCACCCGAAGAAACTAGAAAATGAGGAACAAACAAAACCCAAAGTAAGTGGAAGGAAATAATAATGATCAAAGTGGAAATAAATTAAATAGAAAAATAGTAGATTCATGAGATTAAGGGATGGTGTTTTGAAAGGATAAAGTTGGCAAGCCTCTAGCACTACTCATTAAGCAAAAAAAAAAAAAAAGAAAACACAAGTAAAATCAGAAATGAGAGATTACAATCAACACCACAGAAATACAAAGGATCATTAAAGAATACTGTGAACAATTATATGCCAACAAATTAGACAGTCTAGAAGAAAGGGATAAATTTCTAGAAATACAACCTTCCAAGACAAACCAGGAAGTAACCGAGAATCTGAACAGACCAATTACTAGCAATAAAACTGAAACATTTAATAAAGAAAACTCCCAACAAACAAAAGTCCAGGATAAGATGACTCCACAAGTGAATTCTATCAAACATTTAAAGAAGACTTAGTACATATCCTTCTCAAACTATTCCAAAAAAGTGAAGAGGAAGGAATACTTCTAAACTCATTATACAAAGCCAGCATAACCCTTATACCCAAATCAGACAAAGACACCAAAAAAGAGAATTACAGGCCAATATCTCTGATGAACATAGATGCCAAATTATCAAGAACAAAAAACAAATTTAACAGTACTTTAAAGGAATTTACACAATGATCAAGTGGGATTTATACTAGGGATGCAAGAGTGATTCATCATCCACAAAACTAGTACTGTGATTCATCACATCAGCAAAACAAAACCAAGGAAAAATTCATGATGTTCATGATGATATCAATAGATGCTGAAAAAACACTGATAGAATTCAACATCCATTTATGGTTTTAAAAAAAAAAAACGCTCTTAACAGTGGGTAGATGTGGAGCTTAACATGATCAGATGATATATATATATATATGTCTAAACTAATAAAAGTGAAATAGTAAAATGAACCGTTTCTTTGGGACGGGGTAAGCCACGCCCACCAGCCCATCAGAGTGACTGTATGCAAAATAATCCAGTCAAGATGGTGGAGGCGGGAGCCAGGAAGAAACCACAGACTGCAGCCTAGCCCAGCAGACTGCAAGGCCTCTGCCGCAAATAGAGGTGGCAGCCAAGGGAGGGAGCAGCCAGCCAGCCCGGGGACTGCGATGGGCCTGGGTGGGTCCCGGGGCACACACGCAGGGAGGCTGCTAAGCCTCTGCGGGACCCACTCAGGCCCATCGCTACGGGCGCGGGATCAGCCGGCAGGCCCAGGGACTGTGATTGGCCTGGGTGGGTCCCGGGGCACACACGACGGAAGCTGCTAAGCCTCCTTCGAACCCACCCAGACCCATTGCAGCCAATGTGGGGGTGGGACCAGCCAGCTGCCCCGGGGGCTGCAGTGGGCCTGGGTGGGTCCAGCAGCACACACGCAGGGAGGCTGCTAAGCCTCTGTGCATGTGTTTCCCACGACCCACCCAGGCCCATCGGAGCCGCAGCAGTGGTGGGCTGGCTGAGCAGCTGGAGGATTTAATGAGGGAAGCTTTAGTGAGGGAAGGAGAGCTGCTCCCTTTTTCTCACACACGCCTCCTGGGCCCACTCTCTTGCTGGCTCCATTTTCTCTTACATGGGGGCAGGGGTCTCCTGTGAGAGGCCCTATCTCCCTTCAGAGCTGGGGTGAACCCCCAGGGGAGCCAGGAGACAGAGAGATGGGCAGGGGGCAGGCGGAGCATCAGCCAGGGAGAGTTTGGGGGAAGTAATCAGGTGCGGGAGAGGTGGAACAGGATGGAGGGAAGAATTTTATAAAAGAGTCAGTGGACAGCAGAGTTTAAAAAAGAGGATGTATGAGGGAACTGTAGGGCCTATAATAAAAACCAAGTATAGTTGTGTACTGGGGACAGATTTTAAAAGTAGAAGTCAGAAAAGAAAAAAAGATAAATGATAGTGGATAATTAGGCAGGTAGATAGATAGGTATTAAAACAGTGGAAGTAAGTAGAGAAGAATGTATGGCAAAGGTAGGATGAAAGAAAAAGAGGGAGGGAAGAAAAGTTATTAAGGGGGAGCTGGT